>JAGKTI010000161.1:50618-81891 GCA_018397915.1 Birgus latro
TTAAGGTGGTTTGGGCATGTGGAGAGGATGGAGAGTGAAAGATTGACGAGGAGAGTGTATGTGAGTGAGGTGGAGGGGGCGAGTGGGAGGGGGAGGCCGAGGATGAGATGGAGGGATGGAGTGGAGAGGTATATGAGAGTGGGGGGTGGGAGTTGGGAGCGTGGTAGTGAAATGGCAGGGGACAGAGTGACATGGAGGCGATTTGTTTGTGGCCACCCCGTTCGGGATTGAGGCGTCTGGCGATAGATAGATAGATATCTTCTTTGGCAGTAATCAGTAAACATCGAATAAATTCATTCAGTCAAAGAATCGTCCTTCTACTGGTGTTACAGCAGTGTGATATTCCATAAATCCTATGAGTGCTAAATTTTCAGCACGACACTGGTGGCTTAAGCGGTGGGATTATTAATTTACAACGTAGTAAAAAATCCCATTGTTACACCATCACTCGGTGTGAGTAAGTGCGGCAAGGTGGCCGTCACTCTACCTCCTTTGGTGGAGTTATAGCGAGGACGGCAAGGTGGCTGTCACTCTACCTCCTTTGGTGGAGTTATAACGAGGGCGGCAAGGTGGGCTCCTCCCCGCATGCGGCAAGGTGGCCGTCACCCGGTATGGCTGACGGAGGGAAGCAGCAAATGGGCAGCTGGTGGCCAACGCCGGGGTGCTGTCTGGGGCTAAGGGAGTAGCCCCACCTAAACCTGGCGACGTCTGGTCCGGTGGAGGGGTAATCCACCGTGACTGTAACCTAGGAGGCGGGTTACCTGAGCAGAAGAGGGGCGAGAGAGAGAGACGCAGGTGTGCCCGTCTGGTATGGAGCCCGAGCTACCTGGGTATCTCCTCCTGGATTAGGTGTCTTGCCCATGTAAGGTTGATGGGGAGCTTCGGTATTTCGCCGTGTGTCGAGGCTCTGCATTTCAAATACCCCTGGAAAAAAAAATCGAGAAAACTTTTTTTTTTTTTTTTCAGGCAAGCTACATAGCAGCCCCCTGTCAAAAATCTACATTCTAAACATTCCACGCAGATGCCCGATAATTATTTCGCGAATTAATGTTTCCATTTTCTTACACAAAACACATATTACTTACAAGTCAGTAGTTCCCTGGATCACTCCTATCGCCTTTTTTTATATATGGCTGTCATGGTGTGTGACGTCATCACTTCGGCTTATGATAAAGGCCACACACACACATACACACACTTTTCCGTTCACTCCCTGCCTGTCAAACTCGCACTTGTTTTCCCGCACTCCTCATATTGCGTCTATCCAGAATAACGGCGGAAAATGCAATAAAAAATAGAATCACTGATTAAATATATCATTGAAATATTTGCCTGATAACTTTTCTAAAATGGTAATGAGTCAGTTCCTAAACTAAGATAATTCATTCATTGTTTACATCCTTTTCCCGCCAATCCACCAAGCACTGGACGAAAGATCGCGGGTTCGTGGCGCTCGGGTGTGGTAATGTTAAGGGTTGGGAGGTTTGCTGCGTTTTGTTTCAAAGCTCACGATGTATGTGAAGGTTCGGACAATTGATGGCAGCCAGACTGCTGTCCTGACTATATCTAAGCTCACCAGCATCAAGGATTTTCGTGCAATGGTAGAGGAGAAGCTAGGGGTTGCAGCGGACAGGCAACGCCTCTTCTATCGTGGCAAGCAGGTAACCAAAATGTACTATTATATCATGTGAGAATGTAGAGGACTCACAAGGCAAATATTTCAGTTAAAAAGTAACCCGGCCCCATAGGTCAAGTTGTTTAAGGATAGTTTCCTATGCTTGCATGCAACCTTTTAAAAGTAAAATTTTACAAGTACTGTACACAGTACACCCCTATTTGACAATTTTTTCTGATGTGTTTTGAATGATTTTGACATTCATTTTTGTTAGAAATGCTTCCTTGTGCCCATTTCCCGCCTCCCCCCCCCCCCACGAATATAGCAAATCCGACAAAACTGAAGGTAAAATCATCCTCAGCATGCAAAAAATGGCTGATTGAAACTGTCAGACTATTCATTCAACTAACCATAGCAATCCTAATAAAACGTACGCCTATTAAACCCCCCAAAATAGGAATGAAGGAACGTCATAGTGACCTTGAAACAGTGAATTTGCTGCATTCGTTGCTTTATGTCTTGGCAGTGACAGCAAACCAGCCCTTCCGTTCCCTATTCAGAATGCTGGAAATGTTATTAAACATACCAAACCTTTCCAAACTAGAGGTATCCTAGAGGCCAGGGAGTAATGCCCCCCAGTTATGTGATAACACCTCTCCAGTTAGGCCTCCTCTGGTATTATTGTTTTAAAAGTTATGTACATCTGAGATTGGTTGGTGTGCTGACGTTGTGTTCAGTTAGCAGGATTGACAGTTAACATGCTGATGGGGGTATTCAGGCAGCTTTCTGTAGTATTGCAAAGTACCGGTAGTTATATTTTGTTCTCTTCAATATTTTTGTAAGAAAAGTGTTCATTACCTGTGATGTATCAAGTTCTAACATGATCACAAGATCTTGATTAGTTTTTTCGGTATTTTCGACAGTTCTGAGACACTTTACTTCTGTGGCATCTATCGTAAATTATTTTTATTTTACTCTTGAATGTTAAGTTAGGTTATCTTCAGGAGTAAAATAAAAACAATGTGGAACGAAAATGCTATAAAAGAGTCTTAGAATTGTCTAAAATACTGAAAAAAAAAATGGATCAAAATCACATAATTGTTTTTGGCTGAAACTATAATTTTACCAAATTATCATATTTTCCTTCAGAACATGGATCTATAAGAAAACAGCTTGAATTGCTGCATCATTGTCATCTTGTTTTACTAGTTTTTATTTTCTTCAAAATTTTGATCGAGAGGCTGATGTGGTCGTGAGAAGTGATATTGAATTTGAGTGAGTATTTCATATTAGAATTGTATTATCTTACTTGTGTACAACCATGGGATCTTTAGAAATTTGGATATGGAATGAAGGTCATTGTAGTTCGATATTAAGTCATTCTGTTTTGCAATTTACACCTTTATTTTATGCACATACCTTGTATAGAAAGCCATTCCAATATGTAGAAAGATTTATTAGAACTTAATGTAACATATTGGAATAGTAATCAACCACTACAAATAATACTAATTTACTGTTTACGGTAGCAATAGCATCCTAACTTTGGTGCTACCAAATACCGAATTGCCACTTTTAATAGGAAACTATTATAATTTTTATCACCATAAATGTTCAAACACACCTAATTATCTGAAATCCAATAAAAAAAATATGCTTAATTTAACTGTTAACAAAAAAAAAATCAGGATTCAGAGTGAAATATGCTAAGGTTAGCGGGCATTTCCCCATTAGATTGTCAACGCACTGTGACAGACTTCTGTTTTGCATAAATATTAATTTACAGTCCAGGTAAGTGTATTTGCATGTTAAATCAGAATTTATACAAAGTAGAAATCTGCAAAGGCAAGTTGTCAAGCTAAAGACAAAGCACTTCTGCTATTTTTAGCAAATTTTTGCTGTGAAGCCTGATTTTCTATTGAGTTAAACACAAAATTTGACCAGATTTTAGATAATTTGGTGTGAACGAACCTACATAGTGATAAAAATTTTAATATTTTCCAGTTAAAAATGTTGATTTGGTAAATGACTGCTGAATTGGTAGCTATTTCGTCACACCCTCTTATCATACATCCCCAGCCAAAATGCCTCATGCCCCACATATTATGTTTTATGTAGGTAGGAAAGTAATGTGCTGTAAACTAAAAGTACAATACCTTTTTGTACATCAGTAAGGTCTCCTAAGTAAGGAAAAAAAAAAGTCCATAAAGTAAGAATATAAATGAGAGGAGTCTTCATATTGACTGGAATTGATAGATGTAATAATCGTGAAAATGTCTTGCACACATCAGTTGGCTATTCATCGCTCATTTTTGAAGGCTCCAACATGCTTGCATGTGTCGGCCTTGGTCACCTAATGGCGGCTCTCCATGCTGCTCGATCTCTGGCAGCCTCCCTATTCAGTCCCTTAACCCTTAAGTCACATTTAATGACCTCATCCCATGTCTTTCTCGGTCTACCCCTCCCCCAATATTAACACCTCTCACCCTCTGTACCCAATTTTCCTCCCCCATCCTCTCCACATGTCCAAACCACCTCAGCCTGCCTCTCCTCATCACAACACCAATACACTCCAGTCCCATCCTACCTCTCAACTCTTCTATCGTAAGCCCAGCCCCCCCCAGGCCTTGCACGCAGGGACGTACTGCACATCCACCTAATCATTGTCATTTCTGTACGTTTGAACCTGCGAATATCTTCTTCCTTTACTGCCCAGGTCTCACTACCATACAGCATCACACTCCTAACACATGCTGCATACAAAGACCCCTTAGCACGTAAGGAGAGTCCTCTCAATGTCAGGAGAGGCAACAGCTCCCTGAACTTCTTCCAACCACTTCTCACTCTAGCAACCGAGCTAACTCCAGCCCCACCTCCGGCACCTAACATGTCTCCCAAATAACAAAACTCCTCCACACACTCAAGAGACTCACCTGCAAGTTCAACCCTCTCACGCCTAACAATCTCCTCCTGCTCACCCCGACACACCGCACACATGAAATCAGCATTATCTCGCAGTCTACCTCTAATACCACTACATCTCTTGTGCACCCACTTATCACAGACACTGCACAAGATGGAATTACTTCCCACACCTTTCTGGCAAACTGCACATGGCCACTCTCCCTCTCCTCTGATTGTACCGCCACCAACCCTAGATATCATCACTTTTGTTTTATCTGCATTTACCCTTAAGCCCTTGTGCCCCATACCATATCTCCACTTCTTAAATCTTTCCTCAGCCTCCCCTTCATTCTCAGCAATCAGCACCAAATCATCAGCATACAACATCTCCCATGGGAGTCCATCTCTGAAGTCACGTGAGAGGGCTTCAAGCACCATGATAAACAACAAGGGACTCAAAACTGACCCCTGATGCACACCAACATTCACGGGAAACTCATCACTCAAAGCTCCATTCACCCTTACCTGAGTGTGAGCACCCACGTACATGGCCATAACCACCCTAACCAGCCACTCTTCCAACCCTAGCTTTCTCATTGCCCACTTCACCACCTCTCTAGGGACTCTGTCAAAGGCCTTTTCCAAATCAACAAAAACAAAATACAATTCCCTTTTCTTGCCAATATATTTTTCCTGAAGCTGTCGAACAATGAATAATGGCATCAGTGGTCCCCCTGCCTGGCATAAACCCAAACTGCATCTCATTGATATTCACTCTTTCTCTATCATACCTTCTAGAACTCTCTCCATTACTTTCATTATCTGATCTAAGAGCTTTATACCTCTGTAATTTCCCCTTTCCAGGGCATCACCCTTCCCTTTGTACACATTTACAATTACACTTTTCAGCCAATCATCTGGGACAACACACTCATATATAATCCTATTTATCAGGTCAGTGACTAACCTCACCCCAATATCTCCTGAGGCCTTCAACATTTCGGCAGTCAACCCAGACACACCTGCCGCCTTCCCCACCCGCATCCTGCCTATTGCCTCACTCACAGTAGCAGCGTCAATCAAAGGCCAAGGCCCAAACACTGGATCAGCTGGCTCCAAACCTTCCCTATCCCAATCAAACTCCTCATTCAACAACCGACTATAATGCTCTCTCCATGCATCTTTAATATCCTCACTGTTTACCAGTACCCTTCCCTCATCATTCTTCACACACTGCTCGCCTACAATGTCCCGATTATCTCTCTTCATCTGATTTGCCACCCTAAAAACCATATTTTTCCTTCCTTCATGATTTAGATTATCAAGTAAAAGTCTCTGTGACTCAGACTTCGCCCTGTATACCTCTCTTCTAGCCCTGCGCTTGGCAGCCAAGTACTCCTCCCTGTTACCACCCTTCTTCCATTCCCGGAAAAGCCTTTTCTTCTCCTTAACTGCGGCTTCTACACTCTCATCCCACCACCAAGTTACTTTATGTCTTGGTGGGCCTCTTGTCCAACCGCATACTGCATCGGTAACTCTCAAGAGGTTGTTCTTAAGGGCTCCATACTGTTCATTAACGTCTCTATCTTCGGCTTCCTGTTCAGCCACCACTCTCCTCATCTCACTATAAAAGGCATCCCTTACTGATTGGTTTCTCAGCTTCCATATTTTCCTCCTAGGTACATATGTCCTCCTTCTCATCCTTTGTTCCTTAAGCACCATGTCACAAATCAACAGTTTGTGCTGCTGCACACACTCCTCGCTTCCTATAACTTTAACATCCCTCACTAATCTCCTATCAACCCTCCTGACCAGAAAATAATCTATCTGGCTACTATTTCCCCCGGACTCGTACGTAATCAATCTACTCACTCTTTTTCTAAAATGTGTGTTGCACACAATCATGTCCATAGCCTCCCCAAACTCGAGTATTCTTTCCCCTTCCGCATTCCTCACACCATATGCACATCCTCCATGGACTCCTTCATACCCTTGAGCTGCTTCACCAACATGACCATTTAAATCCCCTCCCAGAACCACTACCTCATCATCGCCCCTACCACTCACTACACGTATTAAATCATCCCAAAATCTATCCTTCTCTGCGTCATCCAATCCTACCTGCGGAGCATATGCTGATATAACTGAAACCATCACCCGTCCTATCAAAATTTTCACTACTATTATCCTATCACTTACTCTCATGACATTCATAACATACTCCACCCATTTCTCCGCAACCAACACACCCACACCCCCATATCCGTCAGTTCCCCCCTGCCAAAACAACTTATAGTAGCAATCCTTCCCAGCAATCTTTCTGGCTGATCCACCCCTGTACCGGACTTCCTGCAGACAAGCCACATCCACCCACCTCCTACTGAATGCCTCAACAACTTGCTGAATTTTATCAGTATCTTATACAGCTTAAGAGATACTATAGGGCAGAAATGATTAGAACAGTCTCCAATGGGAGCATTTATAAACCCCAAAGTTGCCAATTTTCACGTGATAATATGAAACTTTAAAATGTGGTCATTTAAACTACTGTTTTGTATGTTTCCTTTATCACTTTGTTCATACTGGTAAGTATAATTTTATGAACATAGTTACTCAACAAAATGAGGAAAAGAAGCTTCAGCATGATAAAGTTGAAGGGAATACCATCTAAACTTAGGGACAAATACCATCCGTAACTTAAAAGCAGTTATTCACATTCTCAGTCATGTGTTTTAACATACTGTAATTAAAATTTTTAAAAAGTTATACAGTACTAAAAATTGTTTGACTGCAGAATATATATAGGGACCAGATGAAGATTATATGTGCATGCCTGTGTATAGTTTTGTTGTTGTCTTCCTGGAGACATTGGTATATATGTGATTTCAGTTGTTGGTATTGTCCTTGCATGATTTCGACTTAATGAGTTATGCTATATAACTGATAGTCAGTCATTTTAGGTGAGGAGACTGTAGCACCAGTCGAGCAGGGCAGTACTCCCAAGGAGGATGGAAAGCTGATGACAGGGAGAGCTGGAGCTCCCGTTTCATCAGCCCTCAGGACTTGTTCCTGACCATCCCCCTTTGCTGAACTTTTTCAGTGTCTCAGTAACACAGAGAGTAGACCAGCATGCTCTCCAATACAAATTTCTCTAACTGTCAACACCAAACTACATACACGCTACACACTACACTTCCTTTTCAAAAAATCCAAAAAAATGGCTAATGAAAACCATGCCTTGGAGTCCCCGGGGGGGGGACTATAAATGCCCCCGCCATCTGCTCCTCTCCCGGTGACGACTCTCGGAGCTGCCTGGAACCACTGTCTGACTCACTCCTCCTTCATTTCTGTAACATTCGCGGCCTTTCCTCTAACTTTCGCTCTGTTGAGCACCACCTCTTCTCCTCTAAACCTCACCTTCTCTTTCTTTCTGAGACTCAGCTGTCTGAGACAACTGACAGCAAACCCTTTTCTGTATCCTCCTACTTTCTCTATTCTCATTTCAAAGCCAAAGGTGGCTGTTGTGTATATGTACGCAACGATCTATCTTGCTCTCGTGTTCCTGAACTTGATTCTTCTGAATTCTCTACTCTCTGGCTTCGGCTTTCCTGTCATTCTCTGACTAAATATATCTGTGCTGTTTACTTATCTCCTAATTCTACTGACTGTCAAAAATTCTTTGACTATCTTACCTCTACGATGGAACACATTCTATCCATTTCTCCTTTCTCTGAAATCTCCATTCTTGGAGATTTCAATGTTCACCACCACCTTTGGCTCTCCTCTCCTTTCACTGATCCACCTGGTGAACAAGCCTACATCTTTTCTATCCTTAATGACCTAGAGCAGCTTGTACAGCACCCTACCCGTATCCCTGACCGCCTTGGAGAGAGTTCCAACATACTTGACCTTTTCCTAACAACTAATCCTTCTGCTTACACTGTTAATCTTTTCTCTCCGTTGGGCTCCTCCGATCATAACCTTATTACCTTAACCTGTCCTATTGCTCCAGTACGGCCTGTGGACCCTCCAAGGAAACGCCGCCTGTGGCACTTTGGAGCTGCAGATTGGGAGGCCCTCAGGCAGTACTTCTTTGATTTTCCTTGGAATGATTATTGCTTCCATGGCTGGGAGCCGTCTGCGCATTACGGAGGTTATTCTCTCGGGCATGGAAGCATACATTCCTTTTTCATATCCTCTGACTAATGCAAGAAAGCCTTGGTTTAATCACGCTTGTTCTAGTGCTGTCCGCAACAGAGAGAGGGCCTTTAAAAGGTACCGGAGCCAACCCACCCCTGAATCACATCTTTTTTATATTTCTGCCCGGAATCGTGCTAAGTCTGTTCTTCGCTCTGCTAAAAATAATTTCATCCGTGCTAAATGTTCCCAACTCTCCAACTCGAATTCTCGCTCCTTTTGGCACCTTGCCAAAAACCTTTCTAACAACTTTACCTCATCATCCTTCCCTCCTCTTTTCTACTCTGATGGCTCTGTAGCTATTTCTTCTACTGATAAAGCAGATCTCTTTGCTCAGACTTTCTCCTCCAATTCTACCTTAGACAATTCCGGTGCTGTTCCTCCATCACATCCCCTCTCAGACCTCCTCATGACTGACATTAAAATTTCTTCAGCTGATGTATTTTCTGCCATCACTGGCCTCAATATTAACAAGGCATATGGGCCTGATGGAGTCCCTCCTGTTGTCCTCAAAAACTGTGCTTCTGTGCTTACACCCTGCCTAGGTAAACTCTTTCGCCTTTGTCTCTCAGCTTGTACCCTTCCTTCTTGCTGGAAGTTTGCTCTCATTCAGCCAGTCCCAAAGAAGGGTGACCATTCCCAACCCTCTAACCTATCGTCCAATTGCTTTAACATCCTGTGTATCAAAAGTTTTTGAATCAGTTCTTAACAGAAAAATTTTAAAGCATCTTTCCTGTCACAACCTTCTTTCTGATCGTCAGTATGGGTTCTGTCATGGACGCTTCACTGGCGATCTTCTCACCTACCTTTCAGACTCCTGGTCATCCTCCTTTCGGGACTTTGGTGAAAGCTTTGCCATTGCACTTGACATCTCAAAGGCTTTCGATCGAGTCTGGCATAAATCTTTGATTTCCAAACTGCCCTCCTACGGTTTCTATCCTTCTATCTGTGCCTTCATCTCTAGCTTCCTTTCTGGTCATTCTATAGCTGCTGTTGTAGACGGCTATCGTTCTTCTCCTAGACCTATCAACAGTGGTGTTCCTCAGGGCTATGTCCTATCACCAACTCTCTTTCTTTTATTCATCAATGACCTTCTAAGCTGTACATCTAACCCTATCCACTCATATGCTGATGATTCCACCCTTCGATTTCTGCAATGTCCATCTCAGCAGTTACTTCAGCAAACAAGGGATGAGGCTATGGCACACCTAATGTCTGACTTGGCTCATATCTCTGATTGGGGTAAAAATAATCTTGTTATTTTTAATGCAACAAAAACTCAGTTCTTACACTTATCAACCCGACAAAATCTTCCTCAGGATTACCCACTAATGTTTAATAATGTCCAGCTCAGTCCTGCATCATCCTTGAACATGCTAGGGGTTTCATTCTCTCGGGATTTGTCTTGGAAAGAACATATTACATCTCTTGTGAAATCTGCTTCCAAGAGATTAGGTGTGCTGGGCCGACTCCGAGCTTTCTTTACCCCTGCACAGATGTTGACCTTGTACACGGGTTTTATTCGCCCGTGTATGGAGTACAACTCTCGTGTGGGGAGGCTCCCCACATGCAGCTCTTCTCAATAGGGTGGAGTCAAAGGCTTTTCGTCTCATTAACTCTCCTCCTCTTACTGATTCCCTTCAACCTTTGTCTCTTCGCCGCACTGTTGCTTCTTTATCTCTCTTCTATCGCTAATTCAATGGTCACTGTTCCTCTGAACTGTCTGCTAGCATCCCTCCACCTCTACGACGGGCACGTAGTACCCGTCTAGCAACAAACTCTCATCCCTTTTCTGTCCAGCTCTCTAATGCAAGAGTTAACCGTTACTCCCAGTCCTTCATTTATGCAACTGGTCAACTCTGGAACTGTCTCCCTCTGTCTGTATTCCCTGCTTCCTATGATCTCCAATCTTTCAAACGCAGTGTGTCCAGGCATCTCGAAATGAATGGATCTTGAATTTGGCTCTCTTTTGTATTGTATTTACTTTTTCTTGGAAGGAACAGTATGTGGGCCCATGGCCCTTGGTTCCTTCTTCCTTGCATAAAAAGAAAAAAAAACATTCTTTTCAGCACTTACCAGATGAAACATAACTCTCTTTGATAACTAAATGATATGCATTTCAGATTAAACATGCAGCGAGACTTCTAATATGTGATGAATGCTAACAGACCATTTGTCATTTTATGTGTTCTAGTAACTGTTCTGCAGCATTTTACTTAGTAAATCATATACAGAAAACTAGTATAATATCCAGTGATTACATTATTGAAGAATGTATGTGCTGTTCATCACTAAATGTCATTGAAGGGATTTTAGAAAATATGTGACTGTGCAAGCTGTGAGGAGTTGATAGAGTTCTTAATTAAATTACCCGGTGATCACTGACAACTCTTCAGTTTGTGAATGCTTGCATTAACTCCATCCACATGTTTTGTTCAAATAAGGAGGTGTTAAATATTTCTGGTTCTAAGGTAGTTTCATATGATACAACAACTATTTACCCACCTGGTTGGCTACCCCTTAATTCAGTAGTCATAGTCATAGTGGAAATGCAACACAAGAGGGGTAGCCCG
The DNA here is from genome assembly GCA_018397915.1 of Birgus latro. Lineage (NCBI taxonomy): Eukaryota > Metazoa > Arthropoda > Malacostraca > Decapoda > Coenobitidae > Birgus > Birgus latro. The sequence continues at coordinate 61,908 of JAGKTI010000161.1, forward strand.
AAACTGCTAGCTCGCTAGCCCGTTACAGGCTCTTCAGGAAAGTAAGATTGAATGCAAGAGGCTGAATTGTATGCTGTTGCAGCAGACTAGAAATTCATGGTGTACAGTATATCGATCTATAGCCAGATGCTATAATCCCGTAAGGGGTGACGTTGAGTTAGTTTTACGAGGAGGGGCACTAACCCTCTGCCAGCCCACTTGCTGACGTGTAGGGAACATGTATCAGTATGTTGTGTGTACATTAATTTTTCCCTGTAACAGATGGAGGATGGTTATAACATGTTTGACTACAACATCAACATCAACGATGTGATACAGTTGATGGTGAAGCCGGTCTTGTGTGAATCTAATTCTAACACACCCAGCAAACCACTCAGGAATGTAAAACCTGCTCAGCCATCAGAGTGTAAAAGCATTCAGGTAATATTTCAAAAGTGTGACTTTAACAAATTTCCAAGTAATGCAAATGCTGCACTTTGTATATATTTCATTAAGGATTAAGATAGCTTTACTGACAGTTATTGGCCCTTACGCATTCACAACCAAAACTTATGCATTTTTATAGGGTCCCCCTCCTCCCCCCATCTGCTGTGCACGTCACAGCTTATGGATACCATAATATCTGGCTACCTTGGGTTTAGCAACTTACACATACATAATAGACTTTTGGATTTTCAAGGTTCTGAGTCCACCCTTTCCTCCTTCACTTCCCATCCCCCATGCATCACAACTTGTAGAAGGCTTGGAGCCACCTTTGGTTGTACACTTTGTATTTTCAGGTTTCATTTTAATATAGTGAATAGCCAGAGGATGATACATTGGCATTCACCAGTTGGTGAGTGACTCGTCTAGCTAGTTCATACTGGATGTTAAATCTGTAGTTCTTATAGCCTAGTACGTTAGAGTACACATTACTAAAATGATAAGCGTTCAGTGCCACTCTGAGGCCAATGGTTGTTGCCAGTAAGGGCATCTGGCTGCAGAGTGCTACATGCTCCAGCATAGTCTCTCTCTCTCTCTCTCTCTCTCTCTCTCTCTCTCTCTCTCTCTCTGTCTTGTTTCATTTCAATTTTAACCCGCTGAGTCCCACCAACGTACGATGCACGTCGCTACTTTTTTCCACGGACAGACCCAATGACGTGCATCGTACGTCACTCAATTGCAATGTCCATTGCGTGCACATTTTTCAACATTCGTGGGTGATTTTGGGTAGGGATATGTGGGAGACCTTCCTCTACCTGCTGTCAAGCGGGGATACTGTCTGGCCCCACCTAACCCCTCCTTCCCCCCCTCCCCCCCACACTGGGCAATTCACCTGTTAGCTGTAACCTGGCCAGTAAAGGTATGTTGCCCTACAGTCTCTCCAATGACGAAATTCATGGAGAAAGTGATTCCTGAGGTGAAGGACAAAGAAACAAAGAAGCTAGAGGTAGAAACAAACAGAAGTGATGAGGTGGTAATGTCGTAAAGGAAGGTGCCATATACTGGGGTTTTAGTTTTTTTTTTTTTTTTATGTGTGTGACTCTGGTCATAGGCTTCACAGCCTGCTATCAAGGCCCAGCAGTCCTCCTACATACCAACACCCCTACATGTCACCACTTCGGCGCTAACACCCACCGTCCATACTGAATACATGCTAGGGCTGTCTCATACAGGACTGGTGTATTGGTATTAGCGGGGGTATTTTTACGACATGTCGGCGGGTCTTCTGGTAGATCAGTAAAGCCCGATTTAATGAAATTCGAATCCTTAAACTGTTCCCTGCCTCGGCGAGGATTCGAACCTTGGTCCGTCGGGACTGCAAGCCACCTCTCTACCGATCGAGCCACCGCTTATAAATGCCTATATTATTACGTGAAAACCAATATAGACGTACTACACATAAATTCGTACCAAATAAATTATATAAATACGTAATTTAAAGTGGCTTGAATTAGTTAACCCTTCCATAGTTCGTTTTCTTTAGCCAGGTACCCTGAAAAAGAAGGAAAACGTAAGGTTGAGTGACACCTGTATAAACACATCTAACCTCAGGATCGCGATTTCTCTATGAATTTCGAAGGTTTCAGCCAAAAAAACAAAAAGTCAAAAATCGGTCGGGATCTGGGGGTAGGCTGGGTAAAAAAAAACGGTTGGGACTGGACAGGTTAAAGGCTCCAACATGCTTGCATGCATTGGCCTTGGTCGCCTAATGATGGTTCTCCATGCTGCTCAATCTCCGGCAGCTTCCCTATTTAGTCTCTTATCCTTGAGGTCACACTCAGTGACTTCATTCCAGGTTTTTTTTTGGTTTACCTCTCGCAGCCCTACCCGTAATGTTAACACTTCTCAGTTTCTGCACCCAGTTATCATCCTCCATCCTCTCCACATGCCCAAACCATCTCATCCTAGCTGTCCTCATCACAACATCAATAGACCTATCCTACCTCCCAACTCTTCCATCTTAAACCTAATCTCCCCAGGTCTCGGACTCAGGGACACACTGCACATCCACCTAATCATTGTCATTTCTGTATATTTGAGCCTGCAAATATGCTCTTCCTTTATTGCTCAGGTTTCACTACCATACAGCATTACACTCCTAACACATGCCATATACAAAGGGCCGTAGTTGTAAACTGTGGGAATGCGTTCACCTTGCCCTATCTGTATCTTTTGGTAGTCTTTAAAGGATAGCGTTCGCTTGGGAATGGGAGAGGATTACCTCAGCCTTTCCTGTTCCCAAGGGAACGCTATACTTTTAAGACTACCAAAAGATATTGATAGGGCAAGGTGAACGCCTTCCCACAGTTTAAGACTACAGCCCAAAGACCCCTTAGTATGGAGGGAGAGCCCTCTCAGTGTCACAAGAGGCATCAGCTTCCTGAACTTCTTCCAACTATTCCTCACTATAACCCCACCTCCAGCATATAATATTGCTTCCATATAAAATTTCCACACACTCAAGAGACTCACCAGCAAGATCAATCTTTTCATGCCTGACAATCTCCACATGATCCCCCTGACACACTGCACACATGAAATAGATGGAATTATTTCCCACATTCCTGAGGCAAATCACACATGGCTGCTCTCTTTGATGGAGACTGTGTGTGTGTGTGTATGTATGTGTGTGTGTGTGTATATGTGTGTGTGTATGTGTGTGTGTGTGTGTGTGTGTGTTGTCACCTAATTGTTCTTACCTAATTCTTTCTTAACAGGAATGAGTCAAGCTCGTACTGTCCCATGTGTAGTAGTAGTTGTTCCCTAGGCAGTCTGGCCGAACATCTCCTAATCCCTAAGGAAGGCCACGGCCAAGACCGGGCTTTCCCACAGAGCTCTCAAGGAGTGTACGTTGTGTCGTTGGCGTAGGTGATTGTATGCAGTGCGGTCTCCCATGATGTGCTTAATTGTATGGGTGCTGTGTTACATCCTGGACAGGCATCAGCAATGGAGTCATCCAGCCTCTTCTGATAACTTAAGAGGGCTGGATGATGCCCACATCTCAGCCTGGCCAGGTGGACCCTGTCCTCTCGAGGGAGATAGGATTCAGAAGGATGGATATGAGGAGGCCGTGCATGCAGCTGTGTGTTGTCTTTAAGTGACTGAATGGAGCGGCGAGTGATTTGAGTATGGATATGCTTCTGGAAGCTGGTCTGATGTGGGTGGGGGGAAAGAGATGACAGTATTTCTGTATGATATCGTGTGCTGGGTGTTATTTTGATGTTCCTTGGTGTGTGTGTGTGTGGATGTGCTGCCATGTAGTGTAGTGGATGTTGTGGGTTTGTAGAGGCTGCAGCAAGAATTTGGGTGCCTCTCATGTCTAGATGATCCTTGACTTTGAGGACTTTGGGTTTTTGGTGTAGATGGTCTGTAGGTGTAGTAGCTGTGCAGCCTGTGATTATTTTTAGGGCCTTGTTTTGTATGGTCTGAAGAGTGTTTTAGTGTGTTTTAGTGAGGTTAGGAGCCCAAGCAGGGCTTGCATAATTCATCATTGAACGTATATATTGTTTGTATACTGTGGTGGTGGTTTCTTTGTTGTGTCCAAATGTTGTATGGGCAAATGACCTCAGGGCATTGAGTCTAGGTGTTAATTTATTTTTGATGTTTGTGATGTGTTGTTTAAATGACAGTGATGTATGTTACACCAAGGATTTTGTGTGTGTGTGTGTGTGTGAGAGTATGTGTGGTAGGGGAGTGTTGTTTATGGCGAGGTGTGGGATGTGACTGTGTTCTGCTGTTCAGTTTGTAAGAAGGGTCACTGTAGATTTGGCTGGGGCTATTTTGAGTCTGTTTGTAGTGAACCATTCGTGTAGTGTTGAGGTAAGGTTGGAGGCTGTGTTTGCATTTTGGTGTGTACATGTCGTCTGCATAGGAAGCTGTGTGTATCTGTGGGGTGTGGGTATGTCGTGCATGTATAGGTTAAAGAGTGTATGGGACAAAACAGATCCTTGGGGATGCCATTTGTGAAGTTTCTGATGCTCGAAGACTGACCAGCAAAAGTTACATGTGCACATCTGCCTGCTAAGTAGTTTGCCAGCCATCTTTTTGTGTTATTGTGCATGGTTGTGTTGAATATTTTGTTTGTGAGGTTGTGGCAGGGGATGGAATCAAAAGCTTTGTCTAGTGTGACAAGGAGTGTTCTGCGTGGTGGCCTAGCTGAATTCATGCCATCAAAAACTCTCTGTGTAAGGTCTGTAAGAAGAGTGTTTGTGGAGTGTAGTGGCCTAAAACCATGTTGTGATGGGGCTAGGGGGGTGTGAGGTGTAACTAGTTGTAGTACCAGTCTTTCAGTGACTTTGGAGGGGGTGCAGAGGAATGTGATGGGGTGGTGTGAGGAAGGTAATGTGGGGTCTTTGTTGGGTTTGGGGATAGTGATGATAATGCCATGCTTCCAGATATTGGGTATTATGTGAGTAGCTGTAGTTTGATATGTTCGTGAATACCTGTATGCCTTGTGGTCCAAGGTGTTTAAGGTGTATGTTGCTTATGTTGTCTGGTCCACAGGCAGATGAGTGCTTGAGGTTGCTGATGATATGCTTCGTTTGGTTGTAAGTGAAGGTGTAAAGTCTGGGTCTATGGGGAACTATCTCCTGTCAGATGATATGTTGGTCGTCATGATGGGAGTTTAGGTGGCTAACATGTGAAAAGTGATTGATGAGAGTGTTTGCTTGTTGTTTGTTTGAAGGTATGGTGTCTGTTGTTGTGATGGCAGCATGTGATTGTGTAGTGTTGCTGTTGAAGTGTGTGATGCTGTTTAGTGTTTTGTAGAGTTTGCTGTTCTGATATTTTATTGTTTATTTGAGTGTTGAGTTTTTGTATTTGTTGAACTGTGTCATGTGTATGGGGTGTTGGGGAGTGTCGTAGTGTGTCCCGTTGTCTGATGAGGCCTTGAATTTTTGGTGTGAAGTTGGAGTTGTGTCTTTTTCTGTTGCCTCTAGGGATGTGTCTTTTGTCTGCATTTTGTATAATTGTATTGAAAGTGTGCACAGCGGTGTTTATGTTTGTGATAGATGTACTGTTTAATGTTTCAAAGTGTTGTTCTGTTTCAGCCGTGAAGGCCTCCCAGTTGGCTCTCTTATAATTGGTGTATCTGTCTGTGGCCATGTGTTAAACCACTTTTATCAAACATGTCCTTAAATTTATGAACTATTTTGGCACACACTATTTCATTTGGTAATGCATTCCACTGATCAGTTGCCCTAACTGGGAAACTGAATTTCCTTACATCTTCATCACCTCTCTTTTTATGTAGTTTTCTGTAGTGTCCTCTTTTGCTGAGATGCATTTATATAGCATAATCATGTCTCCTCATTTCCTACTCTCCCCTAGTGTTAGTAGATTCAGTTTTTCTAGCCTTTCTTCGTAGCTTAGATCCCTTAAGCTTGGTACCCATCTTGTGGAGGCCTTTGGTACTTTTTCAGTTTTATCTGTGTGTTTTTTGAGATGAGGATTCCAAACTACTGATGCCTACTCCATGGTTGGTATGATGAATGCTGTTATCTTTTTCACCATGTCTTCATTTATGTATGTGAATGCTATTCTCGTTATCGGCAGGCCTTGCATACATGTTCCATACTTTTTCACTGATGTGGTCAGCTGAAGATAGTCTTATTGATAATCACTCCCTTTCTGATATGTGTAGGGTTGAACTTCCTAACTTTTAATCCCAATCTGGTCTATTTCCACTTTTACCAAAGTTAATTACATGGCACTCATCCACATTAAATTCCATTTACCATTTATTGCTCCATTCATGAAGTTCATTTAATTCTTCTTGTAGCTCTCTGCAAAAATCTGCATTAGTAATTCTCTTTCATATTTTTTTCACCATCAGCAAACATATTTAGATAATGTCCATTCTGATGTTACTTTCTATGTCATTTATATACTAAAAACATAATTGGTGCCAGCACAGAGCCTTGTGGAACTCCAGTAGTCACTTCCCTCCATGAGTAATTACCCTTAGTACTATTTTCAGTTCCCTTTTTCTGAGAAAATCCTGCATCCAACACTACAGGTTGCCTTGGATTCCTCCTTGATGATATAGTTTCCATAAAATTCTTAGGTGCGGTTCTCTGTCAAATGGTTTCTTGAAATCTAGACAGATACTGTCCACCCATCCTTCTCTTTTCTGTAATGTTTCTGTAACTCTGTTCTGAATGGTTCACCCAACTTTTTTTATCAGCTTGTTTAGTATCTTACAACACTGGTCAGTGGTACTGGTTGTTAGTTGAGTGGATTCTGTCTATTCCCTTTCTTGAATAGGGGAACAATGCTTTCTTCCAAATATCAGGTAGTTTACCTTGAGCTAAGAATTCCTTGAATATTAAATATATTGGTCTACTTAACTCTTTCTGCACATTCATGTAGCATCCAACATGAAATTTCGTCAGTACCATTTGCTTTTCCGTTGTCTAATTTACTTAACTCTTCCTGTACTTCTTTTTCTGATATATGTATATCTGGTAATATGTGTGGGCATGCATGTTCCATATCATCTCTCAAAATTATTTTCATCTGTAAAAACTGTTTGGAAATTTTTATTTAGTAGCTACTTTACATATACCTCTTTCTTTTGTGTAGATGATCCCCTCATCCATAATGGGCTGTATTTTATCTTTATCTTTGGTTTTGCATCAGATGTAGCTGTAGAATTACTTCGGTTGAGCACAACTTTTATTTGTAATGTCTTCCTCAAACTGTCTCTGAGCTTCTCTCCTTATCCTTGTATAATAATTTCTTTCCTGTTTATAGTTGTTATATGCTCATTCACCATTGTGTCTTCTGTATCAATTCCACAGCAAGTCCCTTTTTCTCTTTTGATTTTTTATATTCTGTATTAAACCATTTCTTTATTTTCATTTCTGTTTCTTTGTGCTGTGGGATGTAATTTTGGACTCCTATTTCATAAAATTCACAGAATTTTCTATACATAAAAAGATTCTTTTCTCAATGTTATTTCAAAGAAGTATTTCTTTAGGTCTTGGCAGTTGCCTATTTTATAGATTAGACTTTGGTAAATCTCATTACACACACTGTGTTTGTGTGTGTGTGTGTNTTCGCGTTAAGTGAAGTAGGGTCAATACTACCCTCCCCTGTGATGCGAAATGAGCTGACGCTTTTTCAACGGGAGCTGGCAACCCTGCTTGATAGGTTTGGCACCACAGGAGCAGGCTCAGTAATGTTTGGGCAGCCACAGGAGGAGGATTGTCTCTGTGTGTGATGCACCACGAGGGCATGTTTTGACTCAAATAACACAGTTATTTGGTTACCTACCACATTCTCATCATGCCTAAAGTAACCACAAGCAAGGACAAACGTGTGGAAGTGATTACTTTATACAAAGCTGGCCACAAACTCCCATTTATTGCAAATCAGATGGTGTTAGACTGAGGACAGTGCAGAGACTGGTGAAGCGGTTCAAGGACAGTGGGGAGGCCATTCCTCCCACTCCACTTCCCAAGCCTGGGAGACCTCGTAAGACAACCTTCAGGACCCGTCAGCTGATCTCAAGGCAAGTTAGCAAGGATCCAAGGCTAACAGCACGGGATTTAAAAGAAAAGAACCCACAGTTGCTGGCAGATGTGTCTGTCAGAAGTGTGCAGCAGCTGTTGCATGACGATCTGGGCTACAGGAGTTTTTGTGCTCGTAAAAAACCACTGCTAACTGCACTTCAGAAGAAAAAGAGAGTAAATTTTTGTAAGAAATATCTTGCCTGGAGTGAGGAGCAATGGAAAACTGTGCTTTGGAGTGATGAGTCAACATTTACTGTCACTGGTACCCCTTCATCACGAGTGTACCGCAAACCAGGCAGTGACCCCCTGGATCCTAAGTACACTTCCAAGTTTGTTAAATACCCAGCCTCACTCATGGCTTGGGGCTGCTTTACATATTATGGTGTTGGTAGGTTGGTAATTCTACCTGCAAATGAAAAAGTGAACCAGAACAATTATTTGGAGCTCTTATGTGATGTTTTAAGTGACTCTTTTGATAAAACCAAGGCAAGAGTATTTATGCAAGATTCTGCCCCTGCACATGTTGCAAAGTCAGTGAAACAGTGGCTAACAGACTGTGAGGTTCCCTTTATTCGAGATTGGCCCGGAAACAGCCCAGATATCAATCCCATTGAGAATTTATGGGCGCACATGAAGCGGCAGCTGCGTAGTATGGACACATCATCTTTGCCTAAACTTGAGGCTGCAGCTATGGAGTAGTTTTAGTCCGTCTGTTCTGCAAAACTACGCCATCAGTCTCCCCAGACGCCTTAAGAAGATAATAAAGGTGAAGGGGAATGCCAGCAAATATAAATTCAATGGTGAGTGTTAATTTATTTGTTTCTCCTTGCTAACCACAAGAATGTTTTTTTTTTTTAAGATGGTGTCAACACTTTCCGCGCCTACTGTATATATATACTTGTATATGTATGTATTATATATGGTATAGAGTGAGAGAGAGAGAGAGAGAGACAAAGCTTGAATATGTGGATTGCATGGCATATAACTGCCTCATCAGTATCTAAACATATTTGAGAGTAGACTAATATGACTCGTAGAATCACAAGTTTTATTTTGTTCACCACAGATTCACCAGTTTTGTTTTCTTCATAGGGTTGCCAGGTAGATTTTGTTTGACTGAAGGTTTGGAAAATCATTATTCATGTATTGTTGCCCTCACCCCATCTTTAAGGTGGGAATTAGGGCAGAAATGATAATGAATACTGTCAGGGGTGTGGGTCAGTTTACTGCTCATAAATGTTGTGGATTATTAGCCTAGCCATGGGCCCAGTACCCTCAAGAAAATATTTAATTGGCAGTGTGACATATACAGTATATTGTACAAGTATGCAGCAGAACCACAAGTACTGTGGTAAATATTGTGTAATGTACTCACTACAGTAACACCATTAACTTTTTTAAACAGGTGACTTTTTTTTTTTATGTTCTTGCTATCTCTATGCAGTTTTATTAATTGTAAAGAAACCATTTGTAAGCTAAATTAACACCAGTTCAATTTCTTTCCCTGAGCTAAATTAAATTGCCTAAAGGAAGCTACAGTTTAAAAATTGTATTAAAGAGGTTAATAACATAAAACTAAATTAATTTTGTCTTCTAGGAACCAAAGGAAACAACCGAGGAGGTTCACACAGTGCCACAGGAAAGCAAGTACTACCGAGTGGGTGATCTTATAGACGGCAAGTACCTGTATGATGGAACTTGGTGGGAAGGCAGGATTGTTAAAATATCACCAAATCCAAACAGCAAGGAGACATCTGAAGAGGATGATGGATTGTTGTATAATGTTGTGTTTGAAGGGTGAGTGAACATTTCTGAATGCGTAGGGTAAATGACACTGTGAATTGCTAAAGATGTGGAGTAAGAAAATCTGATAATGGGGTAGAAGAGTGTGTGCTTTGATAGTATGGTCAGATTGAGTGAATGGATGTAGATTTGGGGGTGAAATTGATAAATGTGAGTGAGCATGAAGATAGGATGTGGCAGACCAAGAAGGTGGATGAACATAACAAATGAATGTGTATGAAAACAAGGTACGTATGGAAGTTTATGAGGCTTAGGAAATGACAGGAAATAAGATAGTTGGTTTACAGTATGTATGTAAGAGCACATGACAAGGGTTTGGCAACCTTTTATAAACTGATAGTTGATAGAATAACTGCCAGGCAGGCAGATGTGAAGTGGGTCAAGAAGGGGGTGGGGGGTGACTTTGACTACAATGATGAAGCAAGAATTCTAAGAGCTTGAATGATTTGTTGACTGATTGTATTGCCCATTTCACCAGCAAGATGATGGTAGTTTTTCACTTTATTACATTCTCATTGTATGTTTATGGATCCCACCTCTGCCAATATTTGGGTGGGAAATAGATGATGGTGATGATGAAAATGATAATGAGCTGGTGGAAAGATTTAACATGGATAAAAGAATGGGGAGCATGCAGGGTTTTGTATTTGAGTGGCTGAAATGAAACACACACATGTAGAATGAACCTGTGGATGAATTGATTAAAAAGGAGATAGATTTTGAGTGAAGTACTGTAATTGATGGTTTCAGAAGGAAGACCCCCAGATATATGAGAAAAGTTAGTTGACTTACTTTTTGGTGAAAGGGTTGGGAATGGAAAAAGAATTATTGTGCAAGTAAAATAGATGTGTATGAACAAATAGCTTGGAGATAAGTTTATATTGGTCATTCTCTATGAGAATATTCTGTACCAAACAAGTACATTATGTTTAATGTCATGGGAAATATGGTACAGTATATTGTATTCATTCACCTGATTACTTATGCCATAAATATTACCCTGATAGGTATGATAAGGAGGTTGCTTCAGAACTCTTACTAAAGCATATCCGACCTCGTGCCCACAAGAAGTTGTCAGTGGATCAGCTGAACCCAGGACAAATTATCATGGCCAACTATAACATAGAGAACCCAGAGGAGAGAGGACATTGGTTTGACTGTAAGGTAGGTACTTCATGTTAGATAGATTGATTTATACATTCTTGTTTTGGATTCCTTGATATGATGGCAGACTAAATCATTACCCAGATAGATTGACAAAATCTCCAGCTCCTCTTCTCAAGAGGGATTTATCATCTCTGACTAAATTAATTGACTAAGTAATCAAGCAGCGTAAGGTTTGTACAGCCTAAGTTCAGTATTACTTAGTAAAATTATTCCCTACGTGTGCAGTTGATTTGTTCCTAAAAGCCTCTTTGTTTAGTGTAAAGTTTCAAGTGGATGATGTGCCCCCAAATCCAAGACTACCATTTCACATTGTAGCAAAATTGTACAGTACTCAAGACTTTACAAGGTGTGTCAGATTTTGCCTGTGCTTGTATCAGATTCAAGAGTACACATGCAGTTTTTGTCATTAAGAATTAATTCCATAACACACACCATGTGTTGTTGCTACCAAATTCTCACATTGTGACTGCTTGAAAGGGGGGAATTATGTACTGTATGGAGCATTCCCAAATTGGTAAACTACTTCATTGTGAAAATCTAAATGAACTGATGGTGTCACTACAAAGAATTCAGAATGTAGTGAGAGGAAGAGGAAATTCCAACACAACGATACATTTTCTAGTACATTTCTTATGTGGTAGATTTGTTTACCACTACACTTAACCCCCTGCTATCACGCGTTCAACTATTGCGTTTATCTGCTATCACGCACACATCAAATGCACAACCAAACACGTTATCACGCACCCCAAGAACTCTATCATGCATCATGCATTGAGTTTGAAGCGCCCGGGTTGTGAATCCGGTGCGACATCAAGACTTTGATCGAGTGGCCAGATACGTCACATTTTGGAATAAGATACCGCTATCAACAGTGAACAGTGCATACATTAATAAAGCCCTTGAAGGTTATGAGGACAAGTACCATGCCTACATGAATGCCTTACACCAGCGTCGAATCACAGATTATTTTCGTCAGCACCCAAGCACTGAACCTACACCCAAGCTCCATCCCGACATAATGCCTGTATATACAATCTTCAGCCATGTTGCTCTAACATTTCGCATTAAAACATCTTTGCATATATCCTAAATAAGTAATTTCTTCTAATTCCATCATGATATATGAAATAAATAATGAATAAAATCCCATCGATAACTAAAGAAAAAAAGAATAACATTCAGTCCCAAGATGTAGATGATACATCCACACCATTTGTTTACCTTTTTATTTCTCTGTATTTTACTACTTCTTATCCTTATAGCATTGAGTAAAACTGATGTTGGTATTATTCCTGTTGTTTTGCTGACAAAGAGACCATTCAAAGAGATGAAGAAGAAGTTGACCAACTTTGAGCTCTCAAATTAAATTATCTGGCGAAGATAGGCACTTTTTTCCTATTTAGTTATGGCAGGTTAATTAATTAAGCCACCCCCAAGCCTCGGGACCCTTCAAACCACCCAAACCTTCCTTAATCCTTATAAAAGGAAGTTTGATGGTCTTTTATGTTGTTTATTTATTGATTGTTATATTATTGATATAATAATGCTTTATTTCATGTTGGAGAAGAGATTGGCTGGAAATCATAGGCATAAAATGGTTAAAAGTTAAAAGTTAGGGAAATGGGCCACTGAAAAGCCAATTAGAAATATCCCCATTGATTCTTCAGTTCAGCTATCACGAAATCAGCTGTCATGCTGGTTTACTGTAACCAGTTAGGCGCAATAGCAGGGGGTTGAACGTATATCACAACTTTTTCCCTACAACTTGAAGTGTAAATTGAGGTTAATTGGCAAATACACCAGGAAACCATTTACAACGCTGGGTGGTAACCATATAACCAGATTATGATGCCTGATGGTGTAGTGTGTAATTAAAGTGTTCCAGTCAGATTGAGCCTGTATAGGTTTATATCCAAGGTGTGGTTGGGGTTTATTGCTCACGTATTGCCATTCAGAGATGAATGAAGCAGGTTATTCATCTTAAATGTCAGGACCAACTTGCCTAGTCCCAGGTTCCTACATTCCTTATGGGGTGAATAGGATTGGATGATGGATTGTTGTAGGAATAGAATGTTAATAGGCAATTTTTGTTTATTTTACTTTGTGGACTTAATTGCAAAAAAGAATGTGAAAAAGGGAACAACGACGACTTGCTAAATACAGTAAAACCTCGATATAACGGACTTCAGCAGACCGGAATTCACTTTTATCGGACTCGAGGAGCTACCGGACTAAACTCCTATATATCGGAAAAAGTCCAATATAGCCAGAAAGCAGTCCGGACTGCCTGACAACTTCAGCTATGTTCACCACAATAAGACAAGTAAAAGATGTTTTTCAGTGCACAGTACAGTATTATTATACCATTTGATTAATGTAGTGAAGGTATAACACAGTACAATACTGCAATGGTGGTGAAAACTACCGATGCAATCCGGACTAATGTCTGATATATCGGAAAAAGTCCGGATTAGCAGGGGTAAGTCCGGATGTTAGTGGTAGGTGGTGGCGACCATCATCCACTCACTTGATGTAGTGCTGCCTACTTCTTCCTTAGCCTTTATCATTCTTTTTCTGTGCCTGCCCTCCTTTCTTCCTATTTCTCCTATATTTCCTGTCACTTCTTACTGCTTTTCTTTCCTTTACAGGTAGCATTACATTGAGTGACAAGCCAAATGGTTTCCTGTAAGCCAAAAAACCATTTACAACGCTGGGTGGTAACCATATAACCAAACCATACGTGCTCCCTACGTGTCAACAATTGGGTTGGTGGAGGGTTAGTACCCCTCCCCGTAAAAAAAAATAACTCAAAGTCAAATGGCCACCCCTTACGGGATTATGGTGTCTGGCAATAGATAGATAGATAGAAGTCTGGATGTCGCTTTTATCGGAAAATCGCATATTTCGGACTTGCCTGAGCCCCAATTAGTCCGTTATAGTGAGGTCTTACTGTACTGTACAAAGTAACGTGAATCTTAGGGGGTGGGCTTTTTCAGTATTATATTTTTTGGCTGTGGGAGCTACTTCTTTAACTGTTTTGTGTTAACCATTTTGTTGGAGCCAGTTGTTTAAGTTAGAATCATTAAACTTTTATATTGTTGCTTGTAGACAGTGTTATTCAATTTGTGATTATGTGTACCAGTAGAGGGGTTAAAGAAGATTATATCTAATCCATTTGTTTAAAAAGTCTGTCCTAAAATGAGTATTATATGAAGATGGAAAAAACAAAAAAATAATATTTTTGTTGACAGAGTGCAGACTGGGTAATTGTACTTTGTTACAGGTGAGTCGAATTATCAAAACACAGACCCAGAAGGAAATTATTGCCACAGTTTACATTGGAGCGGATTCCTCACCATTGGATGACTGCCATATACATCTTGTCCATGAAGTCTTTGATATTGAAAAAAGTATTAAGCTGAGTGAGCGCAGTGAGGAGGTGGAGAGGCTTGTTTTGGAAGGCTCACCATCAAAAAGTAAGTTTATACTGTCTGTGTGAAGGTGCTGTGTGAAAATCTTTTGATAAACAATTGCCTGGTAGGTTGAGTCTACCAAGGTAAATTCCTGGGTCCTAAAGGGTTAACCCTTTCCCTTATAGGGGTGCGTGTAAATTCTGGCTGTGGCGCGCAACTCTTGCTCAAGAGCTTTCACAACAGTTGTTTAGAGGTAGTTTACTTCTAACGGTCGTAGGAAAGTTACTATTGATAATAGAAAGGCCACTTTGGTCTCATTTTGAAGGAGAAGAGTTATCCTCGGTCATATATTATTCGAAAAGGCAATATATACAAAATAAAATACAAAAAAAGTGAGTAGAAGTTAGTTTACATGCTAAAGTTTTACATTCCTTGAAAAAATATTTGCCAAAAAAAAGCTATTCGTTTTCGTTCGTTCGTTTTCGTTTTTGAAGGCTCCAGCATGCTTGCATGTGTCGGCCTTGGTCACCTAATGGCGGCTCAACACGCTGCTCGATCTCTGTCAGCCTCCCTATTCAGTCCTTTAACCCTTAAGTCACATTTAATGACCTTGTCCCATGTCTTTCTCAGTCTACCCCTCCCAACCCCTCCCCCAATATTAACACTTCTCACCCTCTGCACCCAATTATCATCCCCCATCCTCTCCACATGTCCAGACCACCTCAGCCTACCTCTCCTCATCACAACACCAATACACTCCAGTCCCATCCTACCTCTCAACTCTTCTATTGTTAACCCAGCCCCCCCAGGCCTTGCACGCAGGGACGCACTGCACATCCACCTAATCATTGTCATTTCTGTACGTTTAAACCTGGGAATATCCTCTTCCTTTACTGCCCAGGTCTCACTACCATACAGCATCACACTCCTAACACATGCTGCATACAAAGACCCCTTAGCACGTAAGGAGAGTCCTCTCAATGTCAGGAGAGGCAACAGCTCCCTGAACTTCTTCCAACCACTTCTCACTCTAGCAACCGAGCTAACTCCAGCCCCACCTCCGGCACATAACATGTCTCCCAGATAACAAAACTCCTCCACACACTCAAGAGACTCACCTGCAAATTCAACCCTCTCACGCCTAACAATCTCCACCTGCTCTCCCCGACACACTGCACACATGAAATCAGCATTATCTCGCAGTCTACCTCTAATACCACTACATCACTTGTGCACCCATCTATCACAAACACTGCACAAGATGGAATTACTTCCCACACCCATGTGGCAAACTGCACATGGCCACTCTCCCTCTCCTCTGATTGTACCACCACCAACCCTAGATATCATCACTTTTGTTTTATCTGCATTTACCCTTAAGCCCTTGTACCCCATACCATCTCTCCACTTCTTAAATCTTTCCTCAGCCTCCCCTTCATTCTCAGCAATCAACACCAAATCATCAGCATACAACATCTCCCATGGGAGTCCATCTCTGAAGTCACGTGAGAGGGCTTCGAGCACCATGATAAACAACAAGGGACTCAAAACTGACCCCTGATGCACACCAACATTCACAGGAAACTCATCACTCAAAACTCCATTCACTCTTACCTGGGTGCGAGCACCCACGTACATGGCCATAACCACCCTAACCAGCCACTCTTCCAACCCCAGCTTTCTCATTGCCCACTTCACCACCTCTCTAGGGACTCTGTCAAAGGCCTTTTCCAAATCAACAAAAACAAAATACAATTCCCTTTTCTTTCCAATATATTTTTCCTGAAGCTGTCGAACAATGAATATGGCATCAGTGGTCCCCCTGCCTGGCATAAACCCGAACTGTATCTCATTGATATTCACTCTTTCTCTAATCATACCTTCTAGAACTCTCTCCATTACTTTCATTATCTGATCTAAGAGCTTTATACCTCTGTAATTTCCCCTTTCCAGGGCATCACCCTTTCCTTTGTACACATTTACCATTACACTCTTCAGCCAATCATCTGGGACCACACACTCATATATAATCATATTTATCAGGTCAGTGATATGTAGCAGAATTTATCAGGTCAGTGATATGTAGCAGAATAAATTTCCTTTCCAATAATGCATAAGTTGTTGTATTTTCTTCAATAATAACGCCATAAATTCAAGATATAATAATATTTTTTGCTTCAATATGTAGCAGAATAAATTTCCTTTCCAATAATGCATAAGTTGTTGTATTTTCTTCAATAATAACGCTGTAAATTTCGAGAGAAAGTGGAGCATAAGTGTTCAGCGGGAGGTCAAGAGGTGTACATCCTACCTGTGAGGACCCTCATACAACACTGAGCCGACTAACCAAGTGAGCACACATGCTCAAGCTGTGGCAGGCTTAGCTCTGCCCACTTTTGCCCATCATCCAACAAAAATGACGACTCCCTAAATTTTTCTTTAGAGATTACATAAGATGACGGGCAAAGTTGTCATACTGATGTCAGAGGTTGACAAACGAATGACTGTCCAGCCCGTCATTGGTATGTGAAAAGGTTAAAATAGCATAACATGTTATGTGTAATGATATCTGTTTGAATCTGGCTTAAACCATTTTAATCGTACATATCCTTAAATTTATGAATTGTGTTGCCACACACTATTTCATTCGGTAGTGCATTCCACTGATCAGTTGCCCTATTTGGGAAACTAAATTTCCTTACGTCTTTATCGCCTGTCTTTTTATGCATTTTTTTACAGTGTCCTCTTGCTGATGCATCCCCATAGGTTACGGTATGTATTCATTTGTCTATTTTCTCCTTCCCTGATGTGCATTTATGCATTTATAAAGCATAATCATGTCTCCTCTGTTCCTTCTATCCTGTAGTGTAGGTAGATTCAGCTTTTCTAGTCTTTCTTCATAGCTTAGATCCCTTAAGCTTGTTACCCATCTTGTAGTGGCCTTCTGAACTTTTTCAATCTTATCTATGTGTTTTTTGAGATGAGGACTCCAGACTACTGATGCATACTCCAGGGGTGGTCTGATGAATGATGTTATTATCTTTCTTAGCATGTCTTCATTTATGTATGTGAATGCTATTTTCATATTTGCAAGCAGTGTATACATGTTCCGTACCTTCTCACTGATGTGGTCAGACAGATTGAGTCTGTTATTGATAATCATACCAAAGTCCTTCTCTCTTTCTGATATGTGTAGGGTTTTATTTCCTGACTTATAATGCCAATCAGGTCTTTTTCCACTTTTACCAAACTTGATTACATGACAATTTTCCACGTTGAATTCCATTTGCCATGTATTGCTCCATTCATGAAGTTTATTTAATTCTTCTTGTAGCTCTTTACAAGTCTGCATTAGTAATTCTCCTTTGTTTTTTTGCATCATCAGCAAACATATTTAGATAGCTTTCATTTACAAAGTTGCTATCTGTCATTTATATACACTAAAAACATAATTGGTGCCAGCACTGAGCCCTGTGGAACTGCACTAGTCACTTCCCTCCATGATGAGTAATTTGCCCGCAGTACTGTTCTCATTTCCCTTTTTCTGAGAAAATCTTGCATCCAACAGTACAGTTTGCCTCGGATTCCTCCTTGATGGTACAGTTTCCATAAAAGTCTTTGGTGTTGTACTGTCAAATGCTTTCTTGAAATCTAGAAAGATACTGTCCACCCACCCTTCTCGTTTCTGTAATGTTTCTGTTACTCTTTCATAGTAGCTCAACAGATTAGTAACACACAATTTTCCCTTTTTGAAACCAAACTGTCTTTCTGCTTTCATATTGTGTTCTTTTAGATGATTTACCCAAACTTTTCTTATCAGCTTTTCTAGTATCTTGCTTACAACACAGGTTAGTGATACTGGTCAGTTTTTTTTTTTTTTAATGCACGGAAGAAGGAATCAAAGGCCAGGGCCCGCATGCTGTTCCTTCCAAGAAAAAGTAAAAACAATACCAAACAGAGCCAAATTCAAGATCCATTCATTTCGAGATGCCTGGACACACTGCGTTTGAAAGATTGGAGATCGTAGGAAGTAGGGAATACAGACAGAGGGAGACAGTTCCAGAGTTGACCAGTTGCATAAATGAAAGACTGGGAGTAACGGTTAACTCTTGCATTAGAGAGTTGGACAGAAAAGGGATGAGAGTTTGTTGCTAGACGGTACTACGTGCCCGTCGTAGAGGTGGAGGGATGCAAGCAGACAGTTCAGAGGAACAGTGACCATTGAAGTAGCGACAGAAAAGAGATAAAGAAGCAACAGTGCGGCGAAGAGACAAAGGTTGAAGGGAATCAGTAAGAGGAGGAGAGTTAATGAGACGAAAAGCCTTTGACTCCACCCTATTGAGAAGAACTCCATGTGGGGAGCCTCCCCACACGGGAGTTGTACTCCATACACGGGCGAGTAAAACCCGTGTACAAGGTCAACATCTGTGCAGGGGTATAGAAAGTTCGGAGTTGCCCCAGCACACCTAATCTCTTGGAAGCAGATTTCACAAGAGATGTAATATGTTCTTTCCAAGACAAATCCCGAGAGAATGAAACCCCTAGCATGTTCAAGGATGATGCAGGACTGAGCTGGACATTATTAAACATTAGTGGGTAATCCTGAGGAAGATTTTGTCGGGTTGATAAGTGTAAGAACTGAGTTTTTGATGCAGTAAAAATAACAAGATTATTTTTACCCCAATCAGAGATATGAGCCAAGTCAGACATTAGGTGTCCCATAGCCTCATCCCTTGTTTGCTGAAGTAACTGCTGAGATGGGCGTTGTGGGAACTGAATGGAAAGGTGAAGGGTGGAATCATCAGCATATGAGTGGATAGGGTTAGATGTACAGCTTAGAAGGTCATTGATGAATAAAAGAAAGAGAGTTGGTGATAGGACAGAGCCCTGAGGAACACCACTGTTGATAGGTCTAGGAGAAGAACGATGGCCGTCTACAACAGCAGCTATAGAACGACCAGAAAGGAAGCTAGAGATGAAGGCACAGATAGAAGGATAGAAACCGTAGGAGGGCAGTTTGGAAATCAAAGATTTATGCCAGACTCGATCGAAAGCCTTTGAGATGTCAAGTGCAATGGCAAAGCTTTCGCCAAAGTCCCGAAAGGAGGATGACCAGGAGTCTGAAAGGTAGGTGAGAAGATCGCCAGTGGAGCGTCCCTGACGGAACCCATACTGACGATCAGAAAGAAGGTTGTGACAGGAAAGATGCTTTAAAATTTTTCTGTTAAGAACTGATTCGAAAACTTTTGAGACACAGGATGTTAAAGCAATTGGACGATAGTTAGAGGGTTGGGAATGGTCACCCTTCTTTGGGACTGGCTGAATGAGAGCAAACTTCCAGCAAGAAGGAAAGGTACAAGTTGAGAGACAAAGGCGAAAGAGTTTACCTAGGCAGGGTGTAAGCACAGAAGCACAGTTTTTGAGGACAACAGGAGGGACTCCATCAGGCCCATATGCCTTGTTAATATTGAGGCCAGTGATGGCAGAAAATACATCAGCTGAAGAAATTTTAATGCCAGTCATGAGGAAGTCTGAGGGGGGAAGTGATGGAGGAACAGCACCGGAATCGTCTAAGGTAGAATTGGAGGAGAAAGTCTGAGC
>JAGKTI010000161.1:90648-113237 GCA_018397915.1 Birgus latro
AGTGGTATGGGTGATGATGAGGTAGTGGTTCTGGGAGGGGATTTAAATGGTCATGTGGGTGAAGCAGCTCAAGGTTATGAAGGAGTCCATGGAGGATGTGCATATGGTGTGAGGAATGCGGAAGGGGAAAGAATACTCGAGTTTGGGGAGGCTATGGACATGATTGTGTGCAACACACATTTTAGGAAAAGAATCAGCCGGTTGATTACGTACGAGTCCGGGGGAAATAGTAGTCAGATAGATTATTTTCTGGTCAGGAGGGTTGATAGGAGATTAGTGAGGGATGTTAAAGTTATAGGAAGCGAGGAGTGTGTGCAGCAGCACAAACTGTTGATTTGTGACATGGTGCTTAAGGAACGAGTGATGAGAAGGAGGACATATGTACCTAGGAGGAAAATATGGAAGCTGGGAAACCAATCAGTAAGGGATGCCTTTTATAGTGAGATGAGGAGAGTGGTGGCTGAACAGGAAGCCGTAGATAGAGGCGTTAATGAACAGTATAGAGCCCTTAAGAACAACCTCTTGAGAGTTACCGATGCAATATGCGGTTGGACAAGAGGCCCACCAAGACATAAAGTAACTTGGTGGTGGGATGAAAGGAGAAAAGAAGGCTTTTCTGGGAATGGAAGAATGGTGGTAACAGGGAGGAGTACTTGGCTGCCAAGCGCAGGGCTAGAAGAGAGGTGTACAGGGCGAAGTCTGAGTCAGAGACTTTTACTTGATAATCTAAATCATGGAGAAAGGAAAAATATGATTTTTAGGGGGGCAAATCAGGTGAAGAGGGATAATCGGGACATTGTAGGTGAGCAGTGTGTGAAGAATGATGATGGAAGGGTAGTGGTGAGCAGTGAGGATATTAAAGATGCATGGAGACAGCATTATAGCCGATTGTTGAATGAGGAGTTTGATTGGGATAGAGAAGGTTTGGAGCTTGCTGATCCAGTGTTTGGCCCTTGGCCTTTGATTGATGCTGCTACTGTGAGTCAGGCAATAGGCAGGATGCGGGTGGGGAAGGCGGCAGGTGTGTCTGGGTTGACTGCTGAAATGTTGAAGGCCTCAGGAGATACTGGGGTGAGGTTAGTCACTGACCTGATAAATAGGATTATATATGAGTGTGTTGTCCAAGATGATTGGCTGAGGATTGTAATTGTAAATGTGTACAAAGGAAAGGGTGATGCCCTGGAAAGGGGAAATTACAGAGGTATAAAGCTCTTAGATCAGATAATGAAAGTAATGGAGAGAGTTCTAGAAGGTATGATAAGAGAAAGAGTGAATATCGATGAGATGCAGTTTGGGTTTATGCCAGGCAGGGGGACCACTGATGCCATATTCATTGTTCAACAGCTTCAGGAAA
Source organism: Birgus latro (assembly GCA_018397915.1). Classification (NCBI taxonomy): domain Eukaryota; kingdom Metazoa; phylum Arthropoda; class Malacostraca; order Decapoda; family Coenobitidae; genus Birgus; species Birgus latro. The sequence continues at coordinate 92,003 of JAGKTI010000161.1, forward strand.
AATATATTGGAAAGAAAAGGAATTGTATTTTGTTTTTGTTGATTTGGAAAAGGCCTTTGACAGAGTCCCTAGAGAGGTGGTGAAGTGGGCAATGAGAAAGCTAGGGTTGGAAGAGTGGCTGGTTAGGGTGGTTATGGCCATGTACATGGGTGCTCGCACCCAGGTAAGAGTGAATGGAGATTTGAGTGATGAGTTTCCCATGAATGTTGGTGTGCATCAGGGATCAGTTTTGAGTCCCTTGTTGTTTATCATGGTGCTTGAAGCCCTCTCACGTGACTTCAGAGATGGACTCCCATGGGAGATGTTGTATGCTGATGATTTGGTGTTGATTGCAGAGAATGAAAAGGAGGCGGAGGAAAGATTTAAGAAGTGGAGAGATGGTATGGGGTACAAGGGCTTAAGGGTGAATGCAGATAAAACAAAAGTGATGATATCTAGGGTTGGTGGTGGTACAATCAGAGAAGAGGTAGAGTGGCCATGTGCAGTTTGCCACAAGGGTGTGGGAAGCAATTCCATCTTGTGTAGTGTTTGTGATAAGTGGGTGCACAAGAGATGTAGTGGTATTAGAGGTAGACTGCGAGATGATGCTGATTTCATGTGTGCGGCGTGTCGGGGAGAGCAGGTGGAGATTGTTAGGCGTGAGAGGGTTGAACTTGCAGGTGAGTCTCTTGAGTGTGTGGAGGAGTTTTGTTATTTGGGAGACATGGTATGTGTCGGAGGTGGGGCTGGAGTTAGCTCGGTTGCTAGGGTGAGAAGTGGTTGGAAGAAGTTCAGGGAGCTGTTGCCTCTCCTGACATTGAGAGGACTCTCCTTACGTGCTAAGGGGTCTTTGTATGCAGCATGTGTTAGGAGTGTGATGCTGTTTGGTAGTGAGACCTGGGCAGTAAAGGAAGAGGATATTCACAGGTTTAAACGTACAGAAATGACAATGATTAGGTGGATGTGCAGTGCGTCCCTGCGTGCAAGGCCTGGGGGGGCTGGGTTTACGATGGAAGAGTTGAGAGGTAGGATGGGACTGGAGTGTATTGGTGTTGTGATGAGGAGATGTAGGCTGAGGTGGTTTGGACATGTGGAGAGGATTGGGGATGATAATTGGGTACAGAGGGTGAGAGGTGTTAATATTGGGGGAGGGGTAGACCGAGAAAGACATGGGACGAGGTGATTAAGTGTGACTTAAGGGTTAAGGGACTGAACAGGGAGGCTGCCAGGGATCGAGCAGCGTGGAGAGCCGTCATTAGGTGACCAAGGCCGACGCATGCAAGCATGTTGGAGCCTTCAAAAATGAAAACGAAAACCACATGACCATACCATCTCAGTACACTTTCTTTGATTCTGGTGCCAGTAGACTTCCTCACGCCTTATCTTTCATGAATAGCATTATTTCGTATCCTGGCCGCTGTCTGTACTCCACATTCATTCCTCAGCAGTCCCATATCCATTGCTCTCACTCTTGACTTTTCATTTTCATGCCACACAATAGTCTCACGTCCATATGTTAAAGTTGGCACTAACACTCCTTCATGTAAGCCTTGTGCAGCTGCAACACTCAAGCCTCAGTTTCTTATCAAGGCCTTTATATCTCCAGCTACCATGCTTCTTGTCACTCTATTTTCCTCTCTTTTCTATCACTGTATCCAGGTATTTGAACTCTGTCACCAATTCCAGTCTCTCTCCCTTCACTGTCATCACTGGGAGTCACCTTCTCTCTTGATTACTATCACTTTACTCTTGTTTACATTTATTCTCAAGGCACAGTGGTCTCAGACATCAGTAAAACTCTGCTCTAGTCTACCAAGCTCTTGTCTGGTATTTGCAAGTAGCATTGCATTATCAGCACACAACAAATTTGAAATATTCCGTTCATTACCAACCAAGCTCTTGTCCAGTATGTGCAAGTAGCACTGCATCATCAGCATACAACAGATTTTGAGATATTCCATTCATCACCATTCATTACCAACGCCATCCCTCTCTCCGTTACTCGTGTTTTTACTTCTCTCATCACCCCATCTATGTATATATTGAACAACCATTAGGACATCATACAGCCTTGTTGCACGCTGATGTTGACCATGAACCAATCACTTATATTCCCATTTACCCTCACATAGGCCTCACTATCACCATAAAAACTCGATGGCACCTAGCAGCTTACCATCTACACCGTACATATGCAATACCTTCCACAATCCTTCTCTGTCAACTTTGTCGCATCCTTTTTCCAGATCCATAAATGCCATAAACACCTTATATGCTTTATCACAAGCCTTCTCCACTATCTGTCTCATTGCAAATATTTGATCCATACATCCTCTTCTACTCTTAACGCCATACTGTTTGTCACTCACTAGGACCTCTGATATCTCTTTTGTTTTCTGTAACAATTCTTCCATATGCCTTCCCCACAACGCCCAATAAACTTATGCCACGATAATTCTTGCACTCATCTCACTCGCTTTTATTTTTGTACGGGGGTACAATCAGCCTTTTTCCACTTTGCTGGCACAGTTTCACTTATCCATGCCTTCTTACATATCTCCAACAAGCACTTCATTCTGCTCCCTCCACCACACCTACTCATCTCTGCATACACCTCATCAACCACAGCTGCTTTCCCATTTTTCAGGTGCTTCACAGCTTTCTTCACCTGTGTGAGAGTAACGTTTTCTGGCACTGCATTCCTCCTCTGCAAATCCCCAAAACCAATCATGTTTACAGCAGCTCTGCTTCCTCTATTCCAGTTCATCAGGCTTTCAAAATATTCATTCATCAGGCTTTCAAAATATTCTTTCCTTCTGGTTCTTACATCATCCCCATGGGTTAATCTACCACCTACATCTTTCACACTTTCACATTTCTTTCTGCTGTCACTTCTGCATTTCCGCACCTCTTTCCTGAATAACTTCCTATTTTCAGAGTAATTTGCATTCATTTTTTTTTTTTCCTAGATCATCATTTACCTCCTTTTTCCTCTTCCCTAGTCACTTTACATGCTTCTTGCACTCAATATGTTCGGTACTTATTTCAGTTGAACCCCTGTTCTGTAACGACTCTAGCCTCTTCTCTTTTCCTCTACTGCTATCTTAACCTCTTCATCCCACCATGCCGTACCTTTCTTCTTCGTTGTTATTCATGCCACACCACACACCACTTTAGCATTCCTAACTTAGCAGTCCCCATATGCATTCGTGCCAGACCACACACCACTTTAGCATTCCTAACTTAGCAGTCCCCATATGCATTCCACAGGCTGTCCAGATCCATTTCATTCCAATTCACTGATTCCAAGTCCTCCCCCACTTTGGTCCTGTATTCATCTGCCATTTCTTTGATCCTCAGCTTCTTGACTTACTTTCTTCCTGACTGCTCCTCTCTCTCCTGGTCCACCTCACTCCTCTCAGTGTGATTTTGCATACGACAATCATATGATCTGACAGACCTCCACATCGTCCTCTCACAGCCCACTTAGCAACCATTCCCAGCATCAATCTCTCTGTGAGCACATAATCAATCAGGCTCCTTTCAGCACGATCCCTGTTCCCTCTATATCATGTATATTTATGTGCATCTTTGTTTGAAATACAAGTTACAAATGCACAACCTCCTTTCCTGACACATATCCTTCAGTCGCTTCCCATTTTCTCCTGGTACTGTTCTCCATTACAGCCCATTATGTCATCCTCAGGATCAGTGGCTACTCATCCATTCATATTGGCTATTATTATAACTTTATAGTTCCTGGGCATTCTTTCACTGCTTTATCCAGCTCATCCCAAAACCTGTCTTTCTCTCACTCCTGTCATCACACGTGTGCATATTCTACAGTCACTCCCACTTTCACATTCTCTGACTTGAACTTCACATACATCTTGAGCTGACACATTTGTAATCTCCCATTCCACTCTGCCATACCTCATTCATCAACAACGCAACTCCTTCCTTCATCTTCCTCGTCCATTCATACCGATCTTAGACATTTCACACCCTCCCACTCCTCCATTTCACACCCTTTCATCTTTGTTTCACACAATGCCATCACGGCATATCTCGCGCTCTTGAACACATTCACCACTTCCACCTGCTTGCTCTCCTCATTCATATCTCTCACATTCCACATGGCCATGCGAATCTTCCCATTTTCCTGGGATCCTGGGCAAGTGATTTTAGATAGGGGAATCTAGGGGACACTTAACCCAGCCAAGAACCCCGATATATGGTTACCACCCAGCATAGTAAATGGTTTCTTGGGTACAGGAAACCATTTGGCCTGTAACTCAGTGTAGAGACCATAAAGCATCCGTACATTGAGTGAGTGGATGCTGGGCACTCCCACCTATATAATTTTTATATATTATCACTTATTACCACAAAGTCACATACAAGGTACTGAGGTAACAGAATTATACTGAGTTGCCACATGAAAAAATGTGGCACTTGACGACACTCAAAAGTCGTTTACTGTACTGTATTTGCATATTTTTCTACAACATATTACTAGTTATGCACTTAAAATGCAATTATATGTCTAAGTATTTTGATCCTATAAAACCCTAAGAATCCAGAATAAGTTGGTAGTGAGTGTCAGTTCCGTTAGTGTGCAGCGCACTTCACTGTCACTCACCATTGTCTTCATATTCACTTTTACACAATTATTTTCTTACATTATTAAACTAGGATATTTACACAGATTTACCAGTTTTTCTTTCACATAGAAGCATTAGGAAGTATGGTAGTACACGGAAACACTCACCCATTCAAAGCCTGACTTAACACTCAGTATACATAGTCATACATGCTCCAGTTTTAACCTTTTTTCTCCTCACTTCTGTCTCCTCTTATTTGGAGTCACTGTCATAGGTGTCACTGGGTGGTAACTTGTGCTGCTTGGGTGGCTGGGTGTGGTTCCTGGTTGAGGAGTGGGGGAAGAGAGTAGCTGGGAGAAACAGGGCAACATCCACCCTCAGTGGTGGCCAGTGGGTGACTGACTGATGTAACACCTTCAGGCATGCTGGGGGGAAGAATATGATATTTCTTGCAGTCTTCTGGCATGACCATCACAGTCCGTCCAGAAGTTCCGCTACAGTCTACGAGTTGAAACTAAAGCTTCTACATGAATGTTAATCAGCACAGCATGTTCGCAAATACTGTACTTAAATCCATTTATCTATTGCCAGATGCCTCAATCCCATAAGTGGTGGCCACAAACAAATTGCCTCCATGTCATTCTGTCCCCTGCCATTTCACTACCCTGCTCCCAGCTCACACTACCCCTCTCTCATATACCTCTCCACTCCATCCTTCCATCTCATCCTTGGCCTCCCCCTCCTCTCCCCCCTCCAGCTCACTCACATACATTCTCCTCATCAGTCTCTCACTCTCCATCTTCTCCACATGGCCAAACCACCTTAACCTGTCCAGTCCCGACTGGTTTTTTACCCGGCCTACCCCCAGGTCCCAACCGATTTTTGACTTTTTGTTTTTTGGCTGAAATCTTCACTTTTGATGAGAAACATCGAAAATTCATAGAGTAATCACAATCTTGAAGTTAGAAATGTTGATACAGGTGTCACTCAACCTTACGTTTTCCTTCTTTTTCAGGGTACCTGGCTAAAGAAAACGAACTATGGAAGGGTTAACTAATTCAAGCCACTTTAAATTACGTATTTATTTTATTTATTTGGTACGAATTTATGTGTAGTACAAGTCTATATTGATTTTCACACAGTAATATAGGCATTTATAAGCATTGTTCACTCACCCAAAACCCCAGTATATGGCACCTTCCTTTACGACATTACCACATCATCTCTTCTGTTTGTTTCTACCTCTAGCTTCTTAGTTTCTTTGTCCTCCACCTCAGGAATCACTTTCACCGTGAATTTCGTCATTGGAGAGACCGTGGGGCAACATACCTTTACTGGCCAGGTTACAGCTAACAGGTGAATTGCCCAGTGTGGGGGGGAGAGGGGGGGAGGGGGTAGGTGGGGCCAGGCAGTATTCCCACTTGACAGCAGGTAGAGGAAGGTCTCCCACATTTGCCTACCCAAAATCCCCCGCGAATGTTGAAAAATGTGCACACAATGGGCCTTGCAATTGAATGACATACAATGCACGTCGTTGGGTCTGTCCGCGGAAAAAAGTAGCGACGTGCATCATACGTCGGTGGGACTCAGCGGGTTAATGTGTATCTCCTAATGCTTCCTATTACATCCACATCCACACCACAACATTCCTTCACTTCCTCACATGTCAGTCTGTCTCTCCATGTGACTCCACATGCTCCTCTCAAATAACTCATTTCCACTGCTCTCACTCTTGACTTATGTCCCCTCCAACAGGGTCCAAGCTTAACTTCTGTACGATAGAGTTGGTATCATAATACTGTACTGTCATGTAGCAGCTTTTTCACTTCCATGCTCACTTCCCTGTTTCTTATCACTGCTTTCAAGGAACCAGCAACCTTTCTTCCCTACTGCACCCTTTCAAGCACTTCATCCTCTAAACTTCCATCCTTACTCATCACATTACCCAAGTACTTAAACGCACTCACATTCTCCATATCCTCCCCATCGAATCTCACTGCACATTCACTGACTTCACTTCTCTTGAAGACCATCACTTTACTCCTCCCTATACAGTACTCCCTTTACTTTCCGGACGACCACTATCCAGTTACACCACTGTCCGGACATCGTAGGCTGATGGCCGATACCCCAAAATGCCCAAAAACTGAAAAAAACAAAACAAAACAAAACAAATTTTTTTTTTACCACGTCAGTTTGAATTTCCCGCGCGAGCTGTCCAGCTGTGTTTTAAGATCGCTTCGCGTACTCCCCACTCCCACCAGTTATCTCTCAACTCCCATGAAGAGTAAACAGTCATCAGGATCATTTGCGTTTTTTTTTTTTTAACAATCATAATTCATAGTGCTAAGGATTAAGTGCAGTTAAACAAACACTGGATTACTTTACATGCTTCAGGAGAATTTATCATCACTGTGAAAGCCTTAGAGGTGGGGTAATATTTGTAACAGCCACCATGAACATTGTAAGTACACTGTCAACTGCCAAATATTTTCAGTAATCACTTTTAAATCCTCATTCTCTGGTTACATATTATTTACTTCATGCTTTGTGTCCCACATTTGAGTGCATAGGCTGTGAAAAAGGTGATTTTCTCAGTGATAATCATGTCTCTTCCTTACATTCACTGTGTAGTCAACTGGTGAACATCTTTGCCATACTCACCTCTGAACGATCATTTTCTGGTAACATTTTATTTATTTCATGCTTTGTATCCCATATTTTAGTGCATAAGATGTGAGAATGGGGTGATTTTCTTAGTGATTCCCATGTCCTATACTTACACTATGCTGCCAAGTGGTGAACACCTCTGCCTTACTCATCTCAAAATCAAAATTTTTTGGTTGAAATTCAATTAATTCATGCTTTGTGTCCATTATTTATATGAATGGGGTCTTAAATAAGTGCTATGCATGTCCGGTAGGGAGGTAGGTAGGTGGTTTTCTGATTTAGGTTAGGTTAGGTTAGGGTCAGGAATGACCGGTGCTGTTAGTGAACATATTTGCCCTACTTATCTCTAAATCATAATTTTTCTGGGTACATTTTATTTACTTCATGCTTTGTGTCCCATATTTGAGTGCATAGGCTGTGAAAAAGGTGATTTTCTCAGTGATAATCATGTCACTTCCTTACATGACAGTATTGTGATACCAACTCTGACATATGGAAGTGAAGCTTGGACCCTGTTTGAAGGACAGAAGTCAAGAGTGAGAGCAGTGGAAATGAGTTATTTGAGAGGAGCATGTGGAGTCACATGGAGAGACAGACTAACAAATGAGGAAGTGAAGGAGCGTTGTGGTGTGGTTGAGGACGTGATGGGAAGCGTTAGGAGAAACACGTTAAGGTGGTTTGGGCATGTGGAGAGGATGGAGAGTGAAAGATTGACGAGGAGAGTGTATGTGAGTGAGGTGGAGGGGGCGAGAGGGAGGGGGAGGCCGAGGATGAGATGGAGGGATGGAGTGGAGAGGTATATGAGAGAGGGGGGTGTGAGTTGGGAGCGTGGTAGTGAAATGGCAGGGGACAGAGTGACATGGAGGCGATTTGTTTGTGGCCACCCCGTGTGGGATTGAAGCGTCTGGCAATAGATAGATAGATAGACTTCCTTACGTTCACTATGTAGTCAACTGGTGAACACCTTTGCTATACAGTGCTTCCTCCAATTTTGCGAGAATATGGTCGACAAAAACCCTCGCAAAATCAAAATTAGCAAAATTCAAACAATTAGATACATGAAATAAAGGCAAATTGGTCGACATCACTCCAAGGTAAGCACTTTTTCCCACTCTTTCTCTCGACTCTACCTCTTAATTTTACGATGATAAATGAAACCAACACGAACTGATGTACTGTACAGTGATATTAATGAGAAAATATCATAGGTAAGAAACATTTAAAAAATAAAATGCATTTACACTGATGTGAAGATTGGCTTGGGGTACGGGACTGGTGGCGGGGCGAGGCTTAGCTACTGTCGCCCCGTGGGGCCTAAGTCATCACTATCACTGTTGGCCGATATTTCCACATCTTGCTGTGTTTTTTCTGCCTCTCTCATGAATCCCTTGAAGTCAGAATCATCACTGGGGTCATCAGAATGGAAAAGGTTAGGGATGCTAGGATCGCTGGCAGCTTGGGGAGGGGTGGCAGGACGGCTGGTCGATGGGGCAGGGTCTCTTGGGGTTCTCATTAATTTTGTGATTAGAGACTGCTTCCTCTTGTTAACCCCATCTCTGTGCAAGTCAGCATAAAAACGAAGGGCCCTGTCAACACCGTGGCATGCTTGCTGAGCCCTAAATTGTCACATTCGTTGTTCACAATGGTTTTTTTCAGCTGGTCAATGACAGTGAGAATATTGGCCAGGTTATGCATCGTTAATTCTCGGCCGCTTCGCTTTTATGCTGACCTCCACAGAGATGGGGTTAACAAGAGGAAGCAGTTGCTATTCACAAAATTCAAGAGAACCCCAAGAGACCCTGCCCCATCAACCAGCCGTCCTGCCACCCCTCCCCAAGCAGCCAGTGATCTTAGCATCCCTAACCTTTTTCATTCTGATGACCCCAGTGACGATTCTGACTTTGAGGGATTCATGAGAGAGGCAGAAAAAACACAGCAAGATGTGGAAATATCTGCCGACAGTGATAGTGATGACGTAGGCCCCACGGGGCCACAGTAGCCAAGCCTCGCCCCGCCACCGGTCCCGTTAACCACGCCAGTCTTCACATCAGTGTAAATGCATTTTTTAAAAATGTTTCTTACCTATGATGTTTTCTTCTTACTATTATTGTACAGTACATCAGTTCATGTTTGTTTCATTTATCATCGTAAAATTAAGAGGTAGTCGAGAGAAAGAGTGGGAAAAAGTGCTTACCTTGGAGTGAAGCCGACCAATTTGTAGTCAGCACTGCCTCACTCGCCACTGAACCTGATGTGTTTAAACCCCTTCCTTTTGAGGAACTGGCATAGCCACCCATTCGATGCCTTGAAAGGTTTTGATGGAGGATTAATGGCTTTTTTAAGGCAGATAGAATATCTTTGCCTGCTCCCTTATATGGCGCCCATCTAATGCAACCTTTTCCTTTCTTTGAATGTATTGCAAGATATCTTTCCATTTTTATTTGCAATTCTTTGTTGTCGACCAGCATTCTGCCATCAAATTGAGCACCTCCATAGTTATTCTCTGCTTGCTTGATTTGTTCACTGTTCTTTAAAATCATTCTCACTGCCGATTCACCAACACCAAACTCCTGACCAATAGCAGAATTACCTCCACCTGCTTTTTTCCTTTCAATCTTTTTCAGTTTGGTCTCCAAAATTATTTTCTTGTTGTTCTTACTCGTTGGCGCCATGATAACACTCGTGCAAGGTTAGACTGCTGGGGTATTGTGAGGAGCACCACGAAATTGTGAGGGTCAGTGACCTTGGTTGGAAACAGGTGCAAACAAACGTGGCGGGGCGGCAGACCATTGAACTAGGAGGCTTAGTACACCCAATGAACCATGACGTCATTACTCGGGGTGGCAAAGTAGTGCGGGAAGACGATTCTCCCACCACTCGACCTCACAAAGTGTGTGATCAGTCGCAAAGTTCATAAATGTTAAAAACTACATGACTTTTGGAACTACCTCGCAAAATTGGTGAATCGCAAAGTTGAAGGATGTACTGTACCTAACTCTTAATCATCATTTTTCTGGTAACAGTTAATTTATTTGATGTTTTGTATCCCATATTTTAGTGCATAAGATGTGAGAAATGATGATATTCATAGTGATTGCCACATCCAATAGATACTTACTTACACTAAGCTGCCAAGTGGTGAACACCTATGCCTTACTTACCTCAAAATCATCATTTTTGGGTTAAAATTCAATTAATTCATGCTTTGTGTTCATTATTTTAGTGCATACGATGTGAGAAAGGGTGATTTTCATAGTGATTTCCATGTCTGATACTTACACTAGGCTGCCAAGTGGCGAACACCTATGCCTTACCTCAAAATCATCATTTTTTGGTTAAAATTTAATTAATTCATGCTTTGCATTCATTATTTTAGTGCATAAGGTGTAAGAAAGGGTGATTTTCATAGTGACTGCCATGTCCGATACTTACACTGTGCTGCCAAGTGGTGAACACCTATGCCTTACTCACCTCAAAATCATCATTTTTTGGTTAAAATTTAATTAATTCATGCTTTGTGTCCATTATTTATGTGAATGGGGTCATAAATAAGGGCTATGCATGTCCAGTAGGGAGGCAGGTAGGTTTATTTTTTTTTTTTTTTTTTATGTGTCCGACTCTGGGCATAGGCTTCACAGCCTGCTATCATGGCCCAGCAGTCCTCCTACATACCATGTCACCACTTCGGCGCTAACACCCACCGTCCATATTGAATACATGCTAGGGCTGTCTCATACAGGACTGGTGTATTGGTATTAGCGGGGGTATTTTTACGACATGTCGGCGGGTCTTCTGGTAGATCAGTAAAGCCTGATTTGCTGAATTTCAAATCCTTAAACTGTTCCCTGCCCCAGCGAGGATTCGAACCTGGGTCCGTGGGACCGCAGGCCACCTCTCTACCGATTGAGCCACCTTTCTGATTTAGGTTAGGTTAGGTTAGGGTCAGGAATGACTGGTTCTGGAGCTTCAGGGCCACTTTCCAGACAAGACCACTTTCCGGTCATGCCTTTGGCTCTGTTACAATGGTTAGTGGAGGGATTACTGTGTTCAGCTTTAGATTCTGTTTTTTACACACTCTCCCAAACTCATCTACCAAGCCTTGCAGCTCCCCTTCGTGTTCACTTAACAACACAGTATCACCTGCAACCAACAGCACAGGGAGTTTCCAGACACTACCCTCTCTCACTAGAGCTGCTCCAACATCCACTGCCCTACCTGTATCTCTTTTAGAACCCCATCTATATACAGATTGAACAACCATGGAGACATGACACATCCTTGTTTCAATCCAACCTTCAAATGGAAAAATTCACTCAGTTCACCATCCACATGCACTGCAGCCTTAGCACCCTCATACATACTCTTCACGGCCTTCAACAACTTCTCATCTACTCCATATATTCTTAATACTTTCCACAATCCTTGTCTATCCACCCTGTCATATGCTTTCTCCAAATCCATGAAGGCTGCATACAACATCTTTTCCTTTTCAATAAACTTTTCCGCTAAACATCTGAGAATGAATATCTGATCTACACAACCTCTGCCCTTCCTAGAACCTCCCTGTTCTTCTCCAACTAATTCCTCTGTTATTTCCCAAACTCTGTCAATACATTTCCTGCCACATACTTTTCCTGTTATACTAAGAAGGTAAATGCCCCTTATATGCTTTCTCAATTTAATATCACTCTCCTTTATGTTTTTCAGGGAAGAATGCACCCAATTGTGCACACTGCAAGGACAACCCTCGGCACAAGTGCAAGGAATGTGGGTGCCATGAGTGTGGTGGGAAGGAGAACCCTGAGAAGCAGCTGATGTGTGATGAGTGTGACTTGCCCTTTCATATTTACTGCCTCAACCCACCACTTGACGCCATTCCGAATGTTGATGAATGGTGGGTGCGTTGATGATTATCAGGATTAGCTCTTGCCTCAGAAAAAGTGTAGCCAGTTTTTTCAAAAGATTCCATACATGCATGATGAACCAGTTTTCTGATTCACAATTATTTTACATGGCTCAGTGGGTTAGAGCGCTCCGCTCTGGCCATAGGGTCGGAGGATCGAATCCACCCAAGGGTCATTGGTAGACATCAGGAAGGGCATCCGGTCATAAAATGCTACACGCTCCAATCCAAAAAAAAGGCCGACGCATGCAAGCATGTTGCAGCCTTCAAAAAAACGAAACGAAACGAATAACATGCAGTAGCTGTTTGATTATATTTCAGAAATAAACTCTACTTTTTCTGTTTTCAGTTGTTTTTCATTCTGTATCGTATTGCATTATACACTATTTTCTACTTTCAGGTTTAGCAAGCTCCACCTAACCACCATCATGAAAATCTAAAATGATGAAAAGAGTTTCATGTATCGTTTCGTTTCGTTTCGTTTTTGAAGGCTGCAACATGCTTGCATGCGTCGGCCTTTTTGGATTGGAGCGTGTAGCATTTTATGACCGGATGCCCTTCCTGATGTCTACCAATGACCCTTGGGTGGATTCGATCCTCCGACCCTACGGCCAGAGCGGAGCGCTCTAACCCACTGAGCCACGGCTGTATAGAGAAAGTATATATTAGTACAGTAAACCCTTCATAAGTCGAACTACTGTATATGGGGCTCAACCCTGGTTCGTATTACCGAATTTTCCGTCTTACCGAATTTTCACCCCCAAATAATTGCCAAAACAATACCTATTACTTGTCCTTTCAGCACTAAATTAAAGGAACATATAGCCTATAAGTAAATAAGATATGACAGAAAAACAATTTAGTTAACCACTTCAGTGCCGGGTGTATGTTCATTTTGTTCTTGCTGCCACCAGACGATTTTATTCAGTGTAGGGAGGATCTGCGGAAGTGCATGGGGTTGGTACAGCCTTCGTTAACCCCTTCAGTATGTAAGTCCAGTCCTGAGTGCCATAAAATTGGCTGGAGGAAGCACAGATAAAGTAGACGTCACGGTACTGAAGTGATTAATTGGCAGAAACTCATTCACAGAGGCAGTACAGACCCATCGGCAGCATGTATTAGAGATGGATTTTCACGCCCCCAATTGCAAAAACAATACTTATTACTTGTCTTTTCAACACTAACGTAAAGGAGCATATACAGTGTATAAATGAATAAGGAAAGACAAAAAAGAAACAGTTCAGTGCAACTAATTTACCTTTCATTACAGGCAGTAACAGATCCATCAGCAGTTTGTGTTGGAGACGGAGGTGGCTGAGTTCACAATTTAACGTTACATTCTAAACAGTACCCAGTATTTATTTCACTGAACATTAAGAAATAAACTTAAATGTAATCACTATAATAGACTACAATGTAACACTTGTAGAGGTGTATGGTATGTAGGAGGACGACTGGGCCTTGATAGCAGGCTGTAAAGCCTATGCCCAGAGTCGGACACATTAAAAAAAAAAAAAAAACTTGCAGTAATAATACAGTAGTACTGAACTTTACTCATGATCATTTAACACTAAGTCACATGCACACTTTTTTCTTTTTTTTAGCTTTATTCCCTTATGACTAGAGGTGCCAGTATCACTTCTTTTATGCTTTGAACCCTCCATGGCAAGGCAGAAGGCAAAAGGAGAGCATTTCTCAGCACTAGATGACAGTAAGAATGGTGCAACTACCATACCGTCTCAAGGCAAGCAACAAATTGGTGCCACGTGTCCGCCTGGCGCCATTTGTCCCCCTGCTTCCTCATTTCGGCCTACTTACATGCGTGGTCTCGGCCTGAGTTCGGCTAGCCGAAGATTCTGTCGTCTAAGAGTTCGACTTGTGAAGGGTTTACTGTATATATTTTTCATGTTAGAATGAAATACAGTAGTCCCCCACTTAACGAATGGGTTAGGTTCCTAGAAAACCATTCGTTATGTGATTTTTCGTTGCACAAGCCTATAATAGCATGGGTTCAGTGGGGTTTGGTTTCAGACTTCTGATTTCTCCCCACATCTACTAGTATTCACCCTTCTTTGCTCATTATGAATAAATGTTTGTGTATCTTATGACTCCATAACTCATATTCTACAACTATTGTACATTCAGTACATCTGCATTCTACAAATACACGTGGCACTTAATTTAAAGATACTCGACACTGTAGACGGAGCCAGGTCATGGAGGCGAGCTATAGTTTGTTTTTCACCACGTTTGTGCTGCCTTACTATATCCAGCTTAGTCTTGAGCATAAATAAAGCTTTTCCTGGAGGCCTTGGCTGCTTGTTGGCAAGGGCTAGTTGCAGGTCATTTAGGCATGTTGAGCAAAAAGTAGTGCAGTAATGCACATGCGAATGTGGGAAGGCTACAGCTGTTTTGTTTTGAATACTAGTACGAGCACTGTGTCACTAGAGGCGCTGCTGTCAACAGCTGCTAGGCACTATGCGCAACTTGCTTCTCTGATGGATGATTCGGCTGATAATTGGTAAACCAAAAATTGGTAAAATTATTGTTTCAACCTCTAACAGAATTAGGAAATTTTGAACTTTTCATTGATATTTTAGACAGTTCTAAGACACTTTTCTTCAATGGCATCTTTCTTGCAAATTATTTTTATTTTACTCTTGAAGATATCCTAAGCTAACCTAATGTTGAGGATTAAAATAATAATTTGAGACGAAAATGTCACAGAAGAAAAGTGTCTTAAAATTTTCTAAAATATCGAAAAAATGGATCAAAACTCGTAATTCTGTTAGGGGTTGAAACAATAAAAGAACCAAAAAATTCGTTAAACCAAGTCTAGGCATTCGTTGCGCAAGTGAAGGGTAGTAAAACACAATTTTCGTTAAAACAATTTTTCGTTGCATAAGTGTTCTTTGCGTGAAGGTTGCCTGTATTCAATTCTAGTTTATAATTTTTAGCATTTAATTTCTCCTTCACTTAGACATATTAAAAACTCAGAAGTCATCATCATCATTGTTGGAACTAGACAAACCACACTCACCCAGCCGCCTTTACCACGTCAACTGCCAAGGCTCCCGGTTGCATACCACAGGAACCTCCCGATGACGTCATCACCCGTGACTTAGCAGATGTGTGCGTGCGCACACACACTAACACTCTCGTCCTCTCTTCTTAATTTGACAGAAGATTCCATGGATGAAGCTGGATGGTCTATTTGCGTCTGATACACACTATGTATCCAATACATACACTTTTGTTTAATTACTATCAAGACCCAGTCTGTGGCCACATACAGATATGTGATGTCTCTTAAGGTATTATAAACTTTCTAGTCTCGGCTGACTACTGCACGCAGCCGCTCGGTTGAGGCACCTTTCTTGGTGAGACAATCAGCCAGTTGTTGTGATGTATCCACCCAGGATACCTCATCAGTCTCCCCCCGCTCCAACATGTCCTGCAACACAGCAATATCAATGCGCAATCTCATGTCTTCTACGCTCATACAGGAATAAAGGGCGTCCACCAGACTCTTGTTGTCGACGAAACACTTTATTTTGATCTTTCCACATCCAGAAACCTCACGCAATATGTTGGAGAGATGTACAGCAGTTTCAGCACATTCAAGCAGCGCCAACGTCTCAGCAGATAAGGTAGATTTGACGACCCTCCTGATCTTCCTTGTCTGCCAAAATATAGAACATCTTGCCTCACTAGCATCTCGTAGGAAGATCGCAAAACTTCCCTGAGATCCATTGCCTACAAGGTTGGCAAATGAGGCATCCAAAAAGTACTCTATATGACAGTCCTCGATTGGCCCCATTCTTGGAATGTATAGCTTCATGTTGTCAGTCTTCACCCTTGAGATCACCTTATTGAGACTAAGCAAATCCGCTACGGTAGCTCGGTTGCTATTCACGCTCAACTCACACACATCAAAGGCAATATCTGGCCGAGTTTATGTGCCAATCCAATTGAGTTGCCCAATTAATGCTCGGTACTCTATTTTCTCAGACTCAGACAGCTCCCCTGATTTTACTGCTGCACGATGTTTACTCAGCATGACTGGTTTCAAGGATGAAGCATACTGGAATTGGTCGAGCGTTATGCTGCCATCGATGTTGGAGATGACATTGAGACCAACGTATTTGAAGGCTTTTGATTCTGAACTGCCGATGAGGAATATTTGACTCAACCGATTTATCACTTGCTGTTCAAACTCGTGTGTACCAGCCCAAAGGAAGTCGTCGACGTAGATGCATACAGTGCCTTCGACTTTGCCACCATTGCTCCAAGAGAACAGCTAACTACGCTCTGCTACCAATGTTGGAACTAGACAAACCACACTCACCCGGCCGCCTTTACCACGTCAACTACCATGGCTCCCGGTTGCATACCACAGGAACCTCCCGATGACGTCATCACTCGTGACTCAGCAGATGTGTGCGTGCGCACACACACTAACAATCATCATCCAAACATCCTTTCCCATCCTAGGGCAAGGTGAGGAGTAGCAATGTCCAAACAGCCAAGTTTGCCCAGTCTAATGGACCACGCTTCCATTCAGTCATTGTTCAAGCCCCCGGAATCCTGGCTATATCTGATACACCAAAAGACTTTCACCACATTCTGTAGCTTCACATAAACCTATCCGATATGGTCAGTCCGGACGCTGTCATGTTAAAAAGGGATGCCAAATCCCAGATCATGCACTTCTCACGACATTCATCCAGCCAGCTTGATCTCTTGTCAGTCCCCTAGCCTCACCAACTTCCATAACTCTCTTTCTCATCCACTCATCCACCATATCCCTCCACCTTCTCCTTGGCCTACCTCACCCCCTCCTTCATTCAGATTTGTTCAGATATATCCTTTCACCACTCTATTGTTATCCATTCTCTCCACATGACCATACCACCTCAGTACACACTCTTTGATTCTGGTGTCCACAGACTTCCTCACTCCGCATCTTTCACGAATTACACTTTCATATTCCATCCACACTCTGTATTCCACATACATTCCCCAGCAGTCCCTTCTCCACTGCTTTCACTCTTGACTTTTCATTTTCATGCCACACCACAGTCTCACATCCATATGTTAAAGTTGGCACTAGCACTCCTTCATGTAAGCCTCGTGCAGCTGCAACACTCAGGCCAAAAAAAACAGATTCAGAACTAAAAACTTTCGCCTAAAATTATTTTTTATTGCAAATTATTACATTGGCAGTCGGCAGCTTGATCCCTGATTATGGTGATATCCCTGGCACTGATGACCGGTGGGTGCATTGGTGATTATAGTGATTAAACACACCAGGGACGAGGTCATAGAGTGTGTGACCCCAGAGATGAAGGACTGAATTGGGAGACTGCCAGAGATCAACCAATGTAGAGAACCACCATTAGGTGACGAAGGCTGATGCACACAAGCATGCTGGAATCTTTATAAATTATGTGGTCATCTTTTTCATTTTACTTAGGCTGAGTTGCAGTGTGCTTTGATTGATTGGTGATTACACTCAGTTTTTGGGTGATTCTGATGTTTTATATGATCAGAAATTGATCATTGTGAAGATTTAATGTAAGGTTTGGTTGGTGCATATGATATGCCCTGAGATGAGTCTGTGTTTTGCAGTTAAGATAATGTTATTGATTGTATTTTAAGCTCTGTTGTAGTTTATAAGTCAAAAGTTGTAATATATGATCATTGCAGTTCCAAGAATGAAATAAACTTAGTAGTAACCACCATACTGCTACACAAATGCCCTTTCTCTATCTTTTTAGGTTTTGTCATCTGTGCAAGAATGACGATACAGAAATAGTCAAGGCTGGAGAGAGGTTAAAGGACAGCAAGAAGAAAGCTAAAATGGCCTCTGCCAACTCAAGCTCTTCACGAGACTGGGGTAAAGGGTTTGCTTGTGCTGGACGCCAGAAGATTTGTACCATTGTTCCACAGAATCATTTTGGACCTGTTCCTGGTGTTGAGGTTGGCACACTTTGGAAATTCAGGCTACAGGCAAGTAACTATATACAGTATGGTTTTATGCAGTTATGTAATTCTATCCATAAGAATATTGTTAGGCTCTGCCATAAGTCAGTGGTTTCTCTGCATCAAAGTGCAGATGAAGTTTGCTATCTGTCTATCTATTGCCAGGCACCTTAATCCCGTAAGGGGTGGCCACAAACAAATCACCACCATGTTGCCCTGTCCCCCGCCATTTCACTGCCCTGCTCCCAGCTCACAACCCCCCCTGTCATATACCTCTCCACTCCATCCCTCCATCTCATCCTTGGCCTCCCCCTCCCTCTCCCCCCCTTCCACCTCGCTCACATACACTCTCCTCATCAGTCTCTCACTCGCTATCCTTGCCACATGGCCAAACCACCTCTATGTGTTTCTCCTACCGCTTCCTATTACATCCACAACCACACCACAATGCTCCTTCACTTCCTCATTTGTTAGTCTGTCTCTCCATGTAACTCCACATGCTTCTCTCAACTCATTTCCACTGCTCACACTCTTGACTTCTGTCCCTCCAACAAGGTCCAAGCTTCACTCCCATACGTTAAAGTTGGTATCACAGTACTGTCATGTAGTAACTTTTTCACTTCCTTGTTCACTTCCCTGTTTCTTATCACTGCTATCAAGAAAGCAGTAACCTTTCTTCCTTGTACCCTTTCAAGCACTTCACCCTCTATACTTCCATTCTTACTCATCACACTACCCAAGTACTAATTCACTCACATTTTCCATTTCCTCCCAATCCAGCCTCACTGTACATTCACTGTCATAATTTCTCTCGAAGACCCTAACTTTACTCTTCCCAGCATTCACCTCTAGATTCCGTTTCTTACATACTCTCCCAGACTTATCTACCAAGCCTTGCAGCTCCCCTTTGAATTTGCTTAACCACACAGTATCATATGCAAACAACAGTACAGGGAGTTTCCAAACACTGCCCTCTCTCACTACGGCCACTTCAGCATCCACTGCCCTACCTTGTATGTCTTTTATAACCCCATCCATATACATATTGAATAGCCATGGAGACATGACACATCCCTATTTCAGTCCAACCTTCAGATAGAAAAATTCACTCAGTTCATTATCCACATGCACTGCAGCCTTAGCATCCTCATACGTACTCGTCACAGCATTCAGCAACTTCCCATCTACTTCGTATATTCTTAATACTTTGCACAATCCTTGTCTATCTCCCCTGTCATGCTTTTTCCAAATCCATGAAGGCTGCATACAACATCTTTCCCTTCTCCAGAATCTTTTCCACTAAAGACCTGAGAATGAATAGCTGATATACACAACCTCTTCCCTTCGTAAAACCTCCCTGTTCTTCTCCAACTAATTCCTCTGTTATTTCTTTGTCAATAAGTATCCTACCATATACTTTTCCTGTTACACTAAGAAGACAAATGCCCCTATGATTACCACATACTTTTTACCCTTTTCCTTTGTACAGGGGAATAATTATGCCTGACTTCCAATCCTCCAGGACTCTGCCTTCCTATCAGGCCAATCTGCCCATCTTCCACATCCATTCTACTACTGTCTCTCCCCCATGCTTCAGCATTTCACCACACACTCCATCAATTCCTGGGGCTTTCCCCAGTTCAACTTTCTTCATTGCTTCCACAACCTCCATCCTACTGATTTCTTCCTCTCTCCTCACATCCCTGCGTCTCCCAGCCATTCCCCAGCCACTAATACTCGCATTACTTTCATTCTCGATGTTCAACAATTCCTTAAAGTGTTCTCTCCACCTGCTCACTTTTTCTCCCTTCTCCACAAGTAGTCTACCTTTTTTATCTTTTACTCCCAACTAACTTCTTTGACACCCTGTCTCTCTCTCTTCACCTCTTTCCAGAACTTTTTTTTTTTTTTTTTTACATTCCCTTCACTTTACACTCAAATTCCTTCCAAATTCCTCATCCTCTCTCTTACAAATCTTTTCACCTCTCTCTTCCTCTCTACATATAAATCTTTCTTCCATCTTTCAGCTTCTTCCACGCCCCTGTTTCTCTTCTACTCACTAGACTATGTGCTTTCTTCTTTTGTGCCACAGCCTCTCTCACCTCTTCATTTCACCATGCTGTTCTATGCACCCCCTTTCGTCTTCTATTCACCCCACACACCATTTCACATGCTGCACAGATTTCTTCTGTGAATATCTTGCACACACTTTCCACATCCCCCATCTGCTCCAGTCCATATTTACCCAATTGCTCCTCCACTTCCCTCATATATTCTGTCCTTTTCCATCCTCTTGTAACCTTTCCACCAATCCATGATATTCATTTAGTAAACCAGGCCAACTACTGACCTGCCAGACTAAATTAGAGAATACTATTAAAAATAAAATACTGTACATGCTACAGCAAAGAATGCATTGTGTGATTCAAATGCTTAATCTTTGTTTTGTAAAATATGTGCATATACAGAAACAAACGTGAAACTGTTGTCAGGACAACTTCACCTTTCCTTTACCAAGACAAATAAAAATGAAAGAAATATGGTACAACTTACCAGTGGTGTCATCATTATCATCATCATCATCATAGTGAAGGCATAAAATCAGGCAAACTTCCAAACACCGTATCTAGTAATATGTGCCAAACATTCATTCACATAATATTCAAGTCATGAAAATCTTGGCTACACATTTCAGGTAATAACTAGCCACACTTTTTTTTTGCACAGGTATAAAGTATTCTTCTTTTAAATGCACTTCACAGGCACATGGGATGATAAGTAGCAAGATAAAAAGGGTTCCAGCCCATGTTATTTGCATATACTTTCATATTTCTTACATTCTGATTTTTTGTCAGTTCCATCACTTACTCAGTCTCCATACCTTGCTTCTCTCACACTTACCATATCAGTCACCACCATCTTGGCCAGCCATACCTCCTATCATTGTCAGACTCATTTCAGAAGAAAGCAGATGATTATGTTAAATGAGTGTGCAAGAAGAGAGGAAGCTAATTGTCCAGGTTTCAGAACTGATAGATGATGAAGTATGCATGGAAAAGCATGTAATGGCTTTGGCACCCTCCTCCATTTCTAT
>JAGKTI010000161.1:113359-135687 GCA_018397915.1 Birgus latro
ATGCAAGGAAGAAGGAACCAAAGGCCAGGGCCCGCATACTGTTCCTTCCAAGAAAAAGTAAAAACAATACAAAAGAGAGCCAAATTCAAGATCCATTCATTTCGAGATGCCTGGACACACTGCGCTTGAAAGATTGGAGATCATAGGAAGTAGGGAATACAGACAGAGGGAGACAGTTCCAGAGTTGACCAGTTGCATAAATGAAGGACTGGGAGTAACGGTTAACTCTTGCATTAGAGAGTTGGACAGAAAAGGGATGAGAGTTTGTTGCTAGACGGGTACTACGTGCCCGTCGTAGAGGTGGAGGGATGCAAGCAGACAGTTCAGAGGAACAGTGACCATTGAAGTAGCGATAGAAGAGCGATGAAGAAGCAACAGTGCGGCGAAGAGACAAAGGTTGAAGGGAATCAGTAAGAGGAGGAGAGTTAATGAGACGAAAAGCCTTTGACTCCACCCTATTGAGAAGGGCTGCATGTGGGGAGCCTCCCCACACATGAGAGTTGTACTCCATACACTTTCCACAACGTTTTTTTTTTTATAACTGGAATCACATCACTTCACTGCACTGTACATAACAGTAAATTCCTGTGTGGTCTAGTGACACCTGTGGCACGTTGTTGTCGATACCAAATCACCGTGGACTGGTCGATGTCTGCATACTTAGGAGTAAACATCACCTTCCTCTCCACTTTTCGTTTGGTCTTCGAAGCAAAATCAGCCGTGTACTGCTGCAGTTTGTCTCGGGACTTCTTGATATCAAACAAGGTGGAGCGAGGGAGGTTAAACTCACGTAGGATACATCCTGTTGACCACCCGGCGTCCACCTTCTCCAGTATCTGCCTCTTCTTCTCCAGAGTCAGAACCACTTTCTTCCTCTTCTCTGGTGGCAGGGCCATCATCACACATGATGAAGAAGGTGAAGAGCAGTATCAAGCACTGTAAGAGGTAGGGTATCACCACAAAAGCAATCACTTCGGCCGCCATTGTCGGAGCTGTTCACGAGGCAAGAGCTGAGAGGGTAATGGGGACCGACAGAGAGGCGCCACGCACGTAAACACAGCCGATCGGCACGCGGGAAATTCAAACTGACGCGGTCCCAAAAAAATCGAAATTTTTTTGATTTTTTAAATTTTTTTTTGTCATTTTGGGGGTTGGGCAGCCCACGATATCCGAATAGTGAGGGTGTTCGAATATTGGACGTCCGAATAATAGAGGGATTACTGTATATATATATACACACACACACAGTATTACTTTCTGGGTGTATTTTTTGCATAGTCAAATTACAATCCATGGTGCTGTGTCAGATACTCTGCTGAATTTAACAATGTTGTCTGCAAGATGTCTGCTAATTAGAAATACTGCACCACTCACCCTTTCATTTTGCATTCCTCTGTGGTAAAATAGATGGTTGCCATCTTGAAGCTGAATTACTTTTTCTTTTTTCTGTGGATCTCACTCAAACTTACAATATCCCAACTTATGCCTTGTAATTCAGTCATTCAGTTATCAAGTTTGTAATCTTCTGTGAGGCTTCTTACATTTTACGTATAATTCTTCATGGATTTCAGTTTGTTTAATATCCCGGTCTCTAATTTGCCAAGGCAGTGCCTACTCACTTTCGGTTGCACACTGCCCATAAGCACAGGAGGCAGCGTTTTGGACCTTTAGTAGACGATGATGCAACAGGAACGCCCGTCAAATCATTTTGAATAGAATTCATTATTTGGTTGGGAAGATTGTGGCAAGTAATCTCACCTCCCTACCACACAATTTTTGGTGAGATGTAAGTTATGTGTCACCATATTAATCACTCTATTATCCGGACTCCCAATATTCGGACGTTGTTGGCTTGGTGTTCAGGGAACCCCTCAAAAACACACACACACACACACATAAGTTTGAATTTGGCACACGGTGCTGAACAGCTGTGTTTCCGCGCGCACTTCTCCCACTCCCCAGGCTTCCCTTCCCCTCTCCCCAGTTCCCTCTCAACTACTGTACCATCATGAGTAAATGATCGTCGGGATGGCTGGCACTAGTGCTCGTTTTTTGTTTAAACAATCATAATTCATAGTGCTAATGATTAAGTGCAGCTCAACACTGGATTACTGTACATGCTTCAAGAGTATTTTCACTACTGTCAGAGCCTTAGAGGTGGGGTAATCTTCGTAACAACCACCACGGACATGTAAGAACAGTACACTGTCAACTGCCAAATATTTTCCATACTCTCTTCTTAATCCTCATTCTCTGGTTACATTTTATTTATGTCATGCTTTGTGTCCCATGTTTGAGTCGATAAGCTGTGAAAAAGGTGATTTTCGTAGTGATTTTCATGTCCGATACTTTCGGCATGCTGTTAACTGGTGAACATCTTTGCCATACTAACCTCTAAATCATCATTCTCTGGTTACATTTTATTTATTTCATGCTTTGTGTCCCATATTTGAGTGCATGAGCTGTGAAATAGGTGATTTTCATATCCGATACCTACTTTTACCACGCTGTCAGCTGGTGAACGTCTTTGCCATACTTACCTCTAAATCATCATTTTCTGGTTAAATTTCAATTAATTCATGCTTTGTGTCCATTACTTATGTGAACAGGGTGTTAAATAAGTGCTGTGCATGTCCGGTAGGGAGGTAGGTAGGTGGTTTTCTGAGTTGGGTTTGGTTAGGGTCCGAAAGTACCGGTGCGGGAGCTTCAGTCCCAATATCCAGACAGAACCAATTTCCTGACATGCCTTTGGCTATAATACATCTGATAATGGAGGTATTACTGTATATTTGGTGGAGCCCTATATATCTATAGGGGGTCCCATGGTCCTTGCTGTATAAGACGGTACCTTGTATTTCTGCAAGACCTTTCCCTGTCCACCAGTAAAACCTTGATAAGTCAGCCTTGCAGAAGGCAGACTTTCCAGTAAGTCAAACTCTGACTGAGGTATGACTTAGTGTTTATTCAGAGGGTTCCATTTTAGTTTCTTATATTCCAAGTGCTACATTTTAGTTTATTATATTCCAAGTGTTACATTCAAGTTTAACTGATTGTAAAGTGAAGTAAATCAGTGCAGAACTTTATGTAATTGAGTGACTGTTGCACCCCTGCATGTATGCAACCTCCTGTCCTGTCCTAGCCTGACATGCACCAATTTGTTTTTAATATTTACTTTTATTGCTTTATAAATGCTTCATTAGTTTAGTGTTAATAAATGAGTAATCTCATATAATTTGTGACTGCTCGGATGGGGTATTGTAGTTTTTTTTTGCAGTTACGGTATTTCTGGTTAGTTGGAAAATTCGATAGGTCGAACTACCCTAGAGCCCCATATAGTTCGACTCATGAAGGGTTTACTGTATATACAGGGTGTCCTTGGAGGAAAGGGCATAACTTTAGGGAATGACAGATCAGGGAATTCTTTGTAAAAAATGTTACATGACCTCAACAGTTACGAAGCCACAGTTACCGATGTTTTTATGGGCAAATTATGAAGGAGACATTTTTGCCCATACGATCATCAATAACAGTAGCTCTGTAATGGTTGAGATTTGGAAAAATGCCCATATAAAAATTGTTGCTTACAATTCCCACATCTACCATTTCCAAAAGTTATGCCCTTTCTTCCTGGGACACCTTTGTTAAAAGAATTACTGTCCCACAGGTGTATAGGGGTACAACCCCCTAAGCGACATACATAAGAAATGGAGAAAAACACAGATAAAGGTTTTCCACTTTCAGAATGCCTTAGTGTCTGAAGTAATCCCTCCAAGATCCAATGTAATAGAGCCAAAGGCATGTCCAGGACTTGGGAAAAATGCCCCTGGACAGGTACTTATAGACCCCAACCCAACCATACTTTGAAAGCCACCTAAATAACTCCCTACTGCACATGCACAGCACCTATTTAAGACCTTATGCACACAAATAAGGGACAGAAGCCATGAAATAAATGAAAAGGAACCAGAGAATGAGAAATAAGAAGTGAGTATGGAAAATCTTTTGCAGTGTACAGGGTACTTACAACACCTCCATGGCCGTCTCGAAGATTAACCCGCCTCCTCTAAGGCTCTGACAGTGGTGAAGGTGCACTTGAACCACATACAATCATCCAGTGTTGTGCTGCACTTAATCCTTTGCACTGTGAATTATAATCGTTTAACACTGCATATTCTGTTCTTACTTGCGCAACCCAGTTGCAACATGCCAGTGTTACACTTTGCACTTAATCCTTTGCACCCTGAATTCTTATTTCTTAACACTGCACAGCACTGTAAATTCCAATGTGGTCTAGTGGCGAGGTATTGCAGTTTATTCACTGTTTATTCACAAAAACGAGCACGTGGCACAGCCATGGCAACAAGCGTGCATCACGTTGGTAGGTAGGTGGAAACTGGGTAGGGGAGGATGCTGGGGCGCTCTTCTACGCGCCAAAACAGCTGTTCATCACCGCATGGCAAATTTAAAGTAGGGATGAACACATATCGGCCTTTGTGTGTGTGTGTGTGTGTGTTTCCAAGGACCCAAGCCCAAAATGTCCGGGACTTGGGTGTCCGGGTCTTAAAGGGATTACTTTTATTTTTTTTTATTTTTTATTTTTCTTTCACAATGTAATAATTTCAATATGAAAAGAAGGTAAACATGGAACTGAGGAAGGAAAGTGGTGGTAAATGCTCTGATTGGTGGGAAAAGTGTCTCACGCTCTCCAATTGACTGCTGAACGCTACATGGTATTGCTCGGGGAGTGTCATTAGCAGTCGGCACCTGCACCATGCTGGTGGAGTTAGTCGTTTGTACCAGCAAGCTTGCAATGCAGGCTGGTCGGCTGACAATAAGGACGACAAAAACCAAAGTTTTCATGAATTCACACTTACTGGTATTAGACATTCCAACCTCCAACATGTGCACCAGACAGAGGGACATTGAGACATAATAGTGGTATACTAACTCAGTCACAACTCCTGTTGGTTGGTGTTAATGCTAGTGTGGACCAACAACAAAAATGGCAGTATCCTGTTAATACTTTAATAGGATTATAGCTGTTACTGATATTTTTATTTCCACCTTCAACCTGTCCTTCCGAGAGCTACATTG
Organism: Birgus latro; assembly: GCA_018397915.1. NCBI lineage: Eukaryota > Metazoa > Arthropoda > Malacostraca > Decapoda > Coenobitidae > Birgus > Birgus latro. The sequence continues at coordinate 118,454 of JAGKTI010000161.1, forward strand.
GGACAATACAGTGGTATGTTTAGCTCGGTTTTTGCCTGGCTGGCACTTAGGGAGTTATGGAGCATGTCTTTAGAGAAACATCGTAAAAAGTATGTACGGATGGTGGAGTTGAAAGCTTAAACAACTGTGATCCATTTCTTTTGCATACTGTCTGATAGTTCTGGTCTTACTCTTCCCCTTTTTTCTTGATTCTAACCCATCTTTTCAGTGGGAATTAGGGTTGGGATGATGATGATGATGATGATGATGATGATGGTGATTTTGCAACTGGACTGGTTCTTTTGCTTGCCTGAAAGATTAACTCTTCCTAAAAGGTTCATCCTTAAACAATTTATAAATGATGTAGATGAGAAACACAATTCTATCCCTTTAAGATACAGATTTTTCAATCATATCCTCTTATTTCTAGGTCTCTGAGGCTGGCATCCATCGTCCACATGTAGCTGGTATTCATGGGCGGGAACATGAGGGAGCATACAGTATTGTACTCTCGGGTGGCTATGAGGATGATGAAGACAAGGGAGATTCATTTACTTACACTGGTTCGGGTGGACGTGATCTTTCAGGCAACAAGAGAACAGCTGAACAGTCGTGTGACCAACTCCTGACACGCATGAATAAGTAAGGATATTGATGTCTGGTTGTAAAATTTAGAAGCATCATGATTCTAGTTTACAGCTAATATCATACATTTGGTATACACATGTAGCACTGTGCCACATTGAACATTTATGTAATCATTTGGTAGTTGTGATAACACAAAGGGGAATGATATTAGGGCTTTGTGATTCATGTCAAGAATTGGAGCAAGTTCTCTTAAGTAACATCTTCAACACAGTACTCATGTTGGATATGACTGATAGAAACTCTTCAGCCATAGCTCATCATTTATGTTCTTGTTGTCTGACTATTTTATTCAGCTTTGGATATATTATTCTAACTGGAAGAGTTAGATACAGCCTTCATTAATCCCTGCATTACTATGGGGATCTCTTCACACAAAAATTGTCATTTGGCAGAAGAAACTGTGTCCAGATTTAGAAAAATTATGTATTTATTTCAGAGCTTTGGCCCTTAACTGCAATACAGTGATCAACAAGAGTGGAGCTGAGGCGAAGGACTGGAAGGGAGGAAAACCCGTGCGTGTGGTGAGGAACTCCAGGGGTCGCAAGCACTCCAAGTATGCACCAGAGGATGGCAACAGGTCAGATGTATGAGTAGCTCCTGATGTTAGTGTGGGCCTGGATGTCTTGTGATGTTAAATGTTTTAGGTGTAGGTTGCTGATTCCATCCAACCCTGCCTTTGTAGTTCTTTGTTTTCTTGATAACATAACATGTCTGTTCTGGAGTGAAAGGGTTTGCATTGTGGTGAGTGGAAAGGACTGTGTATGTTGAGAGGGTTGTTTATTAGACTCAGTGCATGTTTGTGATAAGTGACTTATGTTTGTAGTCTATCTATCTATTGCCAGATGCCTCAGTCCCATTAGGGGTGGCCACAAACAAATTGCCTCCATGTTGCTCCGAATATGTTTGCTTTTTCTTTGTAGGAAGATGTTTTGAGTGTTGGAAGCAGTGGCAATGAGGGTGCTGGAATTGCTTGTGTGGGATTTGTTAAGTATTTTGTAGAGCCAAGAGGGGTCTGTGGAGTGACTGTGTGTTGTTATACAGGCCTTCCAATTTTCTATTTTCTATGTAATAATTTTGATGACCATTGTTTAGTTCTTGGAGCCTTGTGATGGTGTCTTGTTTAAGTAGAAAGGGTGAGTTATGTTTAAGTCTGCCATGTTCATCTTATGAGGTGGGCAGTCTTCATTGTAAAGGTGGCATTATAATGTCTTATGTTGCCTAGTGGAATGTGGTCTTTGTCTACATTGTGTATGATGTTGAACATTGTAATGTGCCTGTTAATGTTCATGATGGGTGTGTTGTTTAATGTGATGAAGTGTTCTGTTTCTTCAGTGATTTTCATTCAGTCTGCCTTTTTGTAGTTTGTATATATGAAATGTGATCACTCTGGTTTGGAGTGTGTTTTTAGAGTGATAGTAATGGGGAGAGATCTATAGTGAGTTTGGGTTCCGATTCCCAGGTGTTTTTTTTTCAGTGCAAGTGTTGGCAAACAGAATGTGATGTCCAGGGAAGAGGGGCTGTGGTTTTCCTCGTGTGGGAAGAGGGTGTGTTGTGGAGTGTCACTGGGAATTATATATTTTCAGTTCTGAAGCAATGTTGAGGCCTTGAACAGTTGTTTCAAATGTGTTCAAACCAGGCAGTATTTTTTGTAAGAAGTCCTGGGCAATTGCAGAATTGTGTATATGATAGGGGGAGGAGCTGTGGGTTGTATTGTGCTGGTACAGCTTGGGAGGTGTTGGGAAATGTAAATATTAAAAATGTTAATTTCTTGCTTTTGATCATTGTCTACCACATTTGACCGAGTGACTGTTTTCCTAATGTTGTATTTCTGGAAAAGTGATTGTTTTTTATGTTTTGTCTTTGTAGAGGACTGGTGGGTGAATATATGTAATGAAGCCTCCTCCATAGTTCTCAGTAACTCTCAGGTGATTGTTCATGAGAGCTTTGTACTGTTCATTAACACTTACGTCAACAGCTAACACTCTGCTCATCTTACTATAGAAGGCATTCCTTACTGCTTGGTTTAATAGATTTTACAATTTGGATGATAACACAATGGGTACTGTCGGACTTAGTGGAGAAAGTACTAGATGCAAAAGCACTTACTCCACACCTGTGTCTGCAGATATGATGGGATATACAAAGTTGTGAAATACTGGCAAGACAAAGGCAAGAGTGGATTCAAAGTGTGGCGGTACCTTCTGCGACGTGATGACCCCACACCGGCTCCTTGGACCAAGGAGGGCAAGAAACGCGTTAAGGAGCTGGGCTTAGAAATGCAGGTTTGTCGGAAATAAGGTAGTTGCTCATATTAAGTAGGAAATAACAGTTCGTGTTCCCCATCAGTTATTGTTCATTGCATCGTTCGTTGTATAATTGCTCAGACATGCATGCATCAGCCTTGGTCACCTAATGACAGCTTTCTGCACTGTTCAGTCTCTAGCAGCCTCACTGTTCAGTCCTTCTTAAACTGATTTATGACAGCTCCCTTTATGATATAATATACAATAATTACTAAGCCAAGTGTACTGTACACCTATGTATGAAATGTCTGCAGTACCCAGAGGGCTACCTTGAGGCTCAGAAGGAGAAGGAAGAGAGTGAGAGGCTGTCGAATGAGGACAGTGATGCTGAGAACAAAGATGCTTCCTCCTCCAAATCAAAATCTATAAAGAGGAAGAATTCACGTGGTAGCGATTCTGAGGTAAGACAAAGCATTGTATATATGTGTTTTAGGAAGCATGCTAGCAAGCTAAAACACCCTAATCTGAAAAAGCAGTAAGCCAGAAAAAGTCTGTGACAATATTTGCTTTATTTTATCTGATCAGTCATGGTCCTACCTTATATGTTGGAATAATATTTGGATACTTAGTACATTGCTACTGCTGCTGTTGTTTTGTTGCTCAACCCCAGTCTGTATGATTAAGCAGGCCTGTCGACCACAGGCAAACAGCTGGCCCAGTGGTATTGTCCCATAGGTTCCCTACACCGTTGATGTTGTGTCAGTGTCTTAGTGTGGCACATGCTGTACACTGTTTCATCATGTGTGCTATGTTGTTTGGGCCTATTCTGCAAGCTGAGCATATGTCATCTGTGATTCCACCCAGCCCAAAGCTAAGTTGGTGATGTCCTGATCTAAGGCTAGTGAGGTGAACTCAATCATCTCTGTTTAAGGACACCCCTGATGGGTGAATGTCAGAAGCGGGGGAGGGTCTTGGGGGGTCTTGTATAATGGTGCTTTGATCAAGGTGTAGTATTGCCCTGTGCGTGAAGCAAGTATGGCTATGTAGGTGTTTCTTCATTGCTAATGTTGGACTATCTGGAGGTGGGATATTGTCATCATCATCATCATCACTATCATCCAGACCTTTCCCACCCGAGAGCAGGATGAGGAGTAGCAATGTCCAGACAGGCCAAATTTGCCCAGTCCAATGGGCCATGCTTCCATTCACTCATTCAAGCCCCTGGAATCCTGGCTTCATCGGATATGCCAAAAACATTCACCACATTCTGTAGCTTCACATAAACGTATCCGATAGAGTCAATCTGGATGCTGTCACTTTAAAAAGGGGTGCCAGATCCCTGATCATGCACTTCTCCTCACAACATTCATCCAGCCAGCTCAATCTCTTGTCAGTTCTGAAGCCTCGCCGACTTCCAAACCTCTCTTCCTCACACACTCATCCACCATATCTACCTTCTCCTTGGCCTGCCTTGCCTCCTCCCTCCTTTATTTTCACTCAGATATACCTTTTTCACTACTCTGTTGTTATCCATTCTCTCCACATGACCATTCCATTTCAGTACACTCTCTTCGATTCTGGTGTTCACAGACTTCCTTGCTCCACATCTTTCACAAATCACATTAGTTAGTATCCTATCCACTCTCTATATTCCACATACATTCCTCAGCAGTCCCATCTCCCCTGCTCTCACTCATGACTTTTCATTTTCATGCCACACCATAGTCTCACATCCATATGTGTCATGTGGTGATTATTTTACATGCCTGTGTGTGTTGTGTGAGTGTCATGTAATGACTGGGGTGTTGTGTATTGGCACAAACTGCTGCATAGAGTTGTGTGTGTCTCATATTTCGGTAGTCTCTGTAAGGGAGGACTTTAGTGCTCTGACAACCATTGATGTTGTGTAAGATGTTTTTTTGTATGTTTTTCAAGGTGTGATAAGTGAGGGTTAAATAGAAGGGAGCAGATGCTAGGGATGCATAGGATATCACTCATCTAATGTATAGTATTGTTTGTAGAGTAAGGAGAGTTTTTCATGTTATTGCCCAAAGTCTGACCCTGTAGGTGCCATGAGTGCATTGAGGGTGGGGGAGCACTGACTTTTGCTGTCTTGTACATGGTCCTTGAAGGTGAGTCCAGTGTCATACTTCACTCCGAGGATCTTAGTGGAAGATGTTTGTGGCACACATTCATTTTTAAGTGTGATGTTGAGGGAGTACCTGTGTTCATGTTTACTGCTGGTGATGAGTGCTTTAGGAGATTAGCTGGGGCGATCATCAGCCTGTTGTCATTGGAGGTGGCCCTGTTGTTGTATGCAGGCTTTATCTGCAGTATGGTGTGTGGTTGGTATGATGTCATATGCATATGAGGCAATGTTTGTGGGTGGCTGAGGTGTGGGAATATCTTGCATGTATAGGTCGAAGAGTGTGGGTGAGAAAATGGAGCCCTATGGAACTTGTTAACCCCTAAAGTACTAACAGGCTCGAGTGATCCTTTTTTTCAGGATTACGCTAGATGCTGAATGTGATTGATAGTGGAGCCTTTGTAAAAAACTGCGAACGCTAGGCTTGAGCCCAATTGTGATGTATATCGATGCAAACCAGTGAGAACTAAGTTCTGAGTAGGGAGGGGGGAACTGGGCCCCTATCCATGATGGTGGTGGTGGTGGGGGGTGATTCCCTCACCGCCCTCTCGCCACCTCTGTCTGCCCCAATACCTTTGTTCCATCTCCCCCTCCCTAGCCTCTGATAGCCTCCTGCTCCCTCCCTCCCCCACCCCCACCATCCTCCATCATGCCATCATGGTTGCCCCCCTCCCTGTCTCCCTCGTTTGTTTCGTTTTTGAAGGCTACAACATGCTTGCATGTGTCGGCCTTTTTGGATTGGAGCGTGTAGCATTTTATGACCGGATGCCCTTCCTGATGTCTACCAATGACCCTTGGGTGGATTCGATCCTCCGACCCTACGGCCAGAGCGAAGCGCTCTAACCCACTGAGCCACGGGGGGAGGGTTATATCCCCCCCACCCACCCTCCACACCCCCCGTACTCTCTTTCTGCCTGTCCTCTTTGTCTTGTGGTGTCTGTCTCCCACCTATATACTCCTATACCACCCCTCCTGGCCTCACCCCTCCCCACCCCCCACCCCACCCCCTGTAGTATGCCATCCGGAGGAAGGGTGTTGGGAGTGAGTGAGGAACATCGTCATAGTTACCATATTTTGCATGCTATTGTTTGGATAGAAAAAAAAGCTGGAAAATTCTGAAGGGGGGTAGGGGAGGTGGGAGGGGGTAGCTCTAGCTTTTTTTTTTGTCTTGAAATTCTTACAACTATTTGATTTGACAGCTCTGAGGGGAGGGGAGGGGAGGGGGGAAGGGGTGAGGGGAGAGGGGATGGTAGAGTGTAAAAAGATTTTGTATGGTTTTTTCTTTTTTCTTTTTTGTTTTTGTTTTTACAGCTACACAGTTATGAGGGAAGGGGATAGGGGAAGGGAAGATGGGGAGGGGAGAAGTGTTGGGGGGGGGGTGTTGGGAGTGAGTGAGAAACACCAACATAATTACTGTATTGTGTATGCTATTGTTTGAAAAAGAAAAATTGAGCTGGAAAATTCTGAAGGTTGGGAGTAGGGGGGAGGGTAGGAAGAGAGGGAGGGAGTGATGGGAGTGGGTGAGGAAGGTCATGGGAGGGGAGGAACGAGGGAGGGAGGGAGGGGTGGGGGCGCATAGAAAACTGGAGTCGCCCTGCCTGGAAGGTTAACTTTTTTCAACTTTGACGGGCTATAGCTCATGAACCAGTTGGTCTAAAATGCTATGGTTTGCGGCATAAGGTGTGTAATTTCAAGCTTTAAACCTTGGGTGTAAAACTTTTTACTTCTGTATGACTCAAAAAAATTGGCTCCATATACAGGTTTTCAGGGTCGATCGGATTGCGTATCCTAGGGGTTAAGTTTCTTGTTTGTGATTACTTGCCCTGTAATGTTACATGTGCTTTGTCTTCTTGATGATTAGGCTACTTGGTAGTTTGTATGGGGGATAGCATCAAAGGTGCTGTTAGGATGTTTTGTGAGAAGTGTGTACTATATGGGTGTTGCAGAGTTGATACCATACAGTGTTTGTTGTGGGAGATTAGTCAGTGTGGGGAATGACTTTGTTGAGAATGAGGTGTTCAGTCATTTTTGATGGTGTAATAAGTAGTGTTAAGGGTCTGTATGAGGAAGGGAGTGTTGGGTCTTTGTTTGGTTCAAGTACAGTACTGGTATCAGAGTTGGCTTGATTTAAATAATGATTTAAATCAGCAGTTATACATTAAATGTGTCAAAAATGTATACCTGTCTATCTGTTGCCAGACGCCTTAATCCCGTAAGGTGTGGCAACAAACAAATCACCTCCATGTTTCTGCCCTGCTCACTCCCCCCAACTCTTTGATACCTCTCTGCTCCATCCCTCCATCTCATCCTTGGTCTCCCCCTCCCTCTCCTCCCCTACACCTCATTCACATACATACATAAATATCCAAAATGCAGAAATTCACAAGCAGTTTTATTCATTTACTACTTTTAAGGAGTAAAAATGCCCAAGGAATTGTGCATTTGATGTATTTATTGAAGTAAGGAGAGTTCATTGCAAACATATAAACATATGTAAGCAATTATGATTTTATAGGTGTTGAAAAAAATTCTTCCTTTAATTAAAAATTAAGTAATGTATCGAGAATTAAGAAAAACTGAATATCCTAGATTTAATGGTGGTTGGGGGTGCCCATCATCCACTCACTTAGTGTAGAGATGACATGATCTCTGCACTGAGTGACAGGCCAAATAGTTTCCTGTGACTAGGAAACCATTTACTACGCTGGGCGGTAACCATATAACCGTGGTTTCTAGCAGGGTAATGTGTCCCCTAGATTCCCCTATCCAGAATCACTTAAATCATGGCAGTCAGTTCAGAGAGCCTCGGAGGCCCCAATACCTGCCCAGGGCCCCAACCAAATGGGCAGATTCGCTGAGAGGTGTGAATGAGGAGAGCAAGAGGGTGGAAGTGGTGAATGTGTTCATGAGTGTGAGATATGCCGTGATGGCATTGTGTGAAACAAAAATGAAAGGGTGTGAAGTGGAGGAGTGGGAGGGTGTGAAATGTGTACAATCGGGAATGAATGGGTGAGAAAGATGCAAGGAAGGAGTTGCTTTGTTGATGAATGAAGTGTGGCAGAGTGGAATGGGAGACCACAAATGTGTCAGCTCGAGGTGTATGTATGTCAAGTTCAAGTTTGAGAAGGTGAAAGTCGTAGTGATTGTAGCGTATGCACCATGTGAAGACAGGAGTGAGAGAGAGAAAAACAAGTTTTGAGATGAGCTGGATGATGTAGTAGGAGAAATGCCCAAGAGCTATAAAGTGATTGTAATGGGGGATATGAATGGAAAAATAGGCAATGGTCCTGAGGATTACATAATGGGTTGTTATGGGATTACCAGGAGAAAATGATAATGGGAAGCGACTAAAAGATTTGTGTCAGGAGAAGAGGTTGTGCATTTGTAACTCGTATTTCAAACACAAAGATGCACATAAATATACATGGTACAGAGGGAATGGGGATCGTGTTGAAAGAAGCCTGATTGATTACGTGCTCGTAGAGAGGTCGATGCTGGGACTGGTTGCTGTTACGAGGGCCATGAGAGGATGATGTGGAGGTCTGTCAGATCATATGATTGTGGTATGCATGATCAGTCTGAGATGAGTGAGGTAGACCAGGAGTGAGAGGAGCAGTCAGGAATGCTAAATCAGTGTGTGGTGTGGCAAGGGTAACAACAAAGAAGAAAGGTACAGCATGGTGGGATGATGAGGTTAAGAAAGCGGTGGAGGAAAAGAGGAAGAAATGGAGAGTGGTTACAGGACAGGGGTTCAGTTGAAATAAGAACTGAATATATTGAGAGCAAGAATCACGTAAAGAGACTAGTGAAATGATGATCTAGGAAGAAAAATGAATGCAAACTACTCTGAAAATAGGAAGTTATTCTGGAAAGAGGTGCGGAAATGTAGAAGTGAAAGCGGAAAGAAATGTGATGGTGTGAAGGATGCAGGTGGTAGATTATTAACCCAAGGGGATGAAAGGACTAGATGGAAAGAATATTTTGGAAGCCTGATGAATGGGAACAGAGAGAGCGGAGTGGCTGTAAAAATGATTGGTTTTGGGGGTGTGCAGAGAAGGAATGCAGTGCCAGGAGACTTGACACTTGCACAGGTGAAGAGTGCTGTGAAGCGGCTGAAAAACGGGAAAGCAGCTGTGGTTGATGAGTTGTATGCAGAGATGATTAAGTGTAGTGGAGAGAGTGGATTGAAGTGCTTGTTGGAGATATGTAAGAAGGCATGGATAAGTGAAACTGTGCCAACAGAGTGGAAAAAGGCTGCGATTGTACCCCTGTACAAAAATAAAGGTGATCGAAGTGAGTGCATGAATTATCGTGGCATAAGTTTATTGAGTATGGTAGGGAAGGTATATGGAAGAATTATTATAAAGTCAGAGAGATATCAGAATTCCTAGTGAGTGATGAACAGGGTGGCTTTAGGAGTGGCAGAGGATGTGTGGATCAAATATTTGCAGTGAGACAGATAGCAGAGAAGGCTTGTGAGAATGACCATAAGGTGTTTATGGCATTCATGGATCTGGAAAAAGCATATGACAAAGTAGACACAGAAGGATTGTGGAAAGTTCTGCGCATGTACGGTGTAGATGGTAAGCTGCTAGGTGCCGTCAAGAGTTTTTCTGATGGTAGTGAAGCATGTGTAAGGGTTAATGGGTATCTAAGTGAATGGTTCACAATCGGTGTGGGCGTGCAGCAATGTTGTGTGATGTCCCCATGGTTGTTCAATATAAATATGGATGGGGCAATGAGAGAAGTAAAAACACGAGTAATGGAGAGGGGGATGGCGATGGTAATGAATGGTGATGGATGGAATATCTCAAATCTGTTGTATGCTGATGTTGCAGTACTACTTGCAAATACCGGACAAGAACTTGGTAGACTAGTGCAGAGATTTGCTGATGTCTGTGAGCGTCGTGCCCTGAGAGTAAATGTAGAAAAGAGTAAAGTGATGGTTATTGAGAGAGAAGGTGACTCCCAGTGTGATGTCACAGTGAATGGAGAGAGACTGGAATTGGTGAGAGGGTTCAAATACCTGGGTACAGTGATAGAAAAGAGAGGAAAATGTGCGAAAGTAGTGTGACACAAGGAAGAAAAGTAGCTGGTGCAATGAAGGGCTTGATAAGAAACAGAGGCTTGAGTGTTGCAGCTGTACGAGGTTTACATGAAGGAGTATTATTGCCAACTTTAACATATGGATGTGAGACTATGGTGTAGCATGAAAATGAAAAGTCAGTAGTAAGAGCAGTGGAGATGGGACTGCTGAGAAATGTTTGTGGAGTAAAGATGGTGGACAGAATACGAAATAATGTGATTCGTGAGAGATGTCGAGTGAGGAAGTTGGTGGACACCAGAATTGAAGAGAGTGTACTGCGATGGTATGGTCATGTGGAGAGAATGGATAACAAGAGAGTGGTGAATAAGGTATAGCTAAGTGAATTTGAAGGAGGGAAGAGGCGAGGTAGGCCAAGGAGAAGGTGGAGAGATATGGTGGATGAGTGTGTGAGGAAGAGAGGTTTGGAAGTCGGTGAGGCTAGGGAACTTACAAGAGATCGAGCTGGCTTGATGAATGTTGTGAGAAGTGCATGATCAGGGATTTTGGCACCCCTTTTTAACATGGCAGCGTCCTGATTGACTCTATCGGATACGTTTGTGTGAAGCTACAAAACCTGGTGAATCTTTTTGGCGTATCCGATAGAGCCAGGATTCTGGGGGCTTGAATGATGAGTGAATGGATGCATGGCCCACTGGATTGGGCAGATTTGGGCTGTCTGGATGTTGCTATGCCTCACCCTGCCCTAGGGTGGGAAAGGAGGTCCAGATGTTGATGATGGTGTATGCATTTTAAACTCTTCAGAATGGAATGAGAGCTCGAGATGTATGTATGTCAAGTTCAAGTGTGAGAAAATGAAAGTGGCAGTGATTGTAGTGTATGCATCGTCTGATGACAGGACTGAGACAGAGAAAGACAGGTTTTGGGATGAGCAGGGTGAAGAAGTAGGAGAAATGCCCAGGAGTTATAAAGTGATTGTAATGGGTGATATAAATGGTAGAGTAGGTGCTGGTCCTGTGAATATTGTAATGGGTAGTAATGGAGTACCAGAAGAGAATGAAATGGGAAGCGACAGATATGTGTCAGGAAAGGAGGTTATGCATTTGTAATTCTTATTTCAAACACAAAGATGCACCCAGGTTCAAATCCTCGCTGGTGCAGGGAACAGTTTAAGGATTTGAATTTCACTAAATCAGGCTTTACTGATCTACCAGAAGACCCGCCGACATGTCGTAAAAATGACCCCGCTAATACCAATACACCAGTCCTGTATGAGACAGCCGTAGCATGTATTCAATATGGACGGTGGGTGTTAAGCGCCGAAGTGGTGACATGTAGATTGTAGGAGGACAACTGGGCCTTGATAGCAGGCTGTGAAGCCTATGCCCAGAGTCGGACACATAAAAAAAAAAAAAAAAATAAAACATAAGTATATGTGGTGTAGAGTGAATGGAGATCATGTTGAAAGGAGCCTGATTGATTATGTGCTCGTAGAGAAATCAATACCAGTTAGTGTTGCTGATACGAGGGCAGTGAGAGGAAGATGTGGAGGTCTGTCAGATCATATGATTGTGGTATGCAAGATCAAGCTGAAAGGAGTGAGGTGGACCAAGAGAAAGAGGAGTTGTCAGGGAGAAAGACTGAAATTTGAGAAGCTGAGGATCAAAGAAATGGCAGATGAATACAGGGCCAAAGTAGGGGAGGAGTTACAATCAGTGAATTGGAATGAAATGGATCTGGACAGCTTGTGGAATGTATATAGTGATTGCTTAGTAAGGAATGCTAAAGTGGTCTGTGGTGTGGCAAGAGTAACAACAAAAGAAAAGTATGGCACAGTGGGATGAAGAAGTTAAGAGAGCAGTGAAGAAAGAGAGGAAGATGTGGCTAGAGTGGTTGTGGGACAGGGGTTCATGTGAAATAAGAAATGAATATATTATGGTCAATAAGCACATAAGGAAACAAGTGAAGAGGAAAAGGAAGGGGGTCAGTGTTGATCTAGGAAGAAAAATGAATGCAAATTACTCTGCAAATAGGAAGTTCTTCTGGAATAAGGTGCAGAAATGTAGAAGTGACAGTGGAAAGAAATGTGAAAGTGTGAAGGATGTCAGCAATAGGTTATTAACCCACGAGGATGAAGTAAGGACCAGGTGGAAAGAATATTAAGAAAGTTTGATGAATGGGAGTGGAGAGACCAGAGTGACTGTTAACGTGATTGGTTTTGAGGATGTACAGAGAAGGAATGCAGTGCCAGGAAACGTGACACTCGCAGAGGTGAAGAACGCTGTGAAGCAGCTGAAACATAGAAAGCAGCTTGGGTTGATGAGGTGTATCCAGAAATGGTTAAGTGTAGTAGAGAGGGCAAAATGAAGTGCTTGTTGGAGAAATGTGCAAAGGCATGGGTGAGTGAAACTGCCAGTAGAGTGGAAAAAGGCGGTGATTGAACCCCAGAACAAAAATACAGGTGAGCAAAGTGAGTGCAAGGATTATCATGGCATAAGTCTATTGAGTGTGATAGCGAAGGTATGTGGAAGTTATTATAGAGAAAGTAAGAGGAGATCAGAAGTCCTAGTGAGTGATGAACAGGGTGGCATCAGGAGTGGCAGAGGATATGTGGATCAGATATATATTTGCAGTAAGACACGTAGTGGAGAAGGCATGTGAGAAGGACTATAAGGTGTTTATGGCATTTATGGATCTGGAAAAAACACATGACAGTAGAGACGGATTGTGGAAGGTTTTGCAAATGACAGTGTAGATGGTAAGCTGCTAGGTGCCATCAAGAGTTTTTATGATGGTTTTGATGCATGTGTAAGGGTAAATGGGCATCTACATGATTGGTTCAAGGTCAGTGTGGGCATGCAACAAGATTGTGTGATGTCCCCGTGGTTGTTCAGTATCTATATATATGGGTGGGGTGATGAGAGAAGTAAAAACACGAGTAATGGAGAAAGGGATGGCACTGGTAATGAATGGTGATGGATGGAATATTTCAAATTTGTTGTATGCTGATGTTGCAAACACTGAACAAGAGCTTGGTAGACTAATGCAGAATTTTTTAGATGTCTTTGAGTGTCGTGCCTTGAGAGCAATTGTAGAAAAGAGTAAAGTGATGGTTAATGAGAAAAGTGATTCCCAGTGTGATGTTACAGTGTATGGAGAGACTAGAATTGGTGAATGAGTTCAAATACCTGGGCAGTGACAGAAAGGAGAGTAAAATATGCAGAAGATGTGGAAAGTAGAGTGAAACAAGGAAGGAAAGTTGCTGGTGCACTGAAGGCCTTGATTGAAAAAACAGAGGCTTGAATGTTCCTGCTGCACGAGGCTTACATGAAGGAGTGTTAGTGCCAACTTTACCCTGTGGATGTAAAACTATCGAGTGTCATGAAAATGAAAAGTCAAGGGTAAGAGCAGTGGAGATGGGACTGCTGAGGAATGTATGTGGAGCACAGAGAGTGGATAGGATATGGAATAATGTGGTTCGTGAAAGATTCGGAATGAGGAGGTCTGTGGACACCAGAAGCAAAGAGAGTGTACTAAGATGGTTTGGTCATGTGGAGAGAATGGATGACAATAGAGTGGTAAAAAAGGTATATCTGAGCCAATTTGATGGAGGGAGGAGGTGAGGTAGTCCAAGAAGAAGATGGAGGGATGTGGTGGATGAGTGTGTGTGTGGTAGAGGTGTGGATGTTTGTGTGGCTGAGGCACTGACAAGAGACCGAGCTGGCTGGATGGATTATGTGCTGAGAAGCGCGTAACCAGGGATTTAGCTCCCCTTTTTAACATGACAGCGTTCTGATTCGCTCTGTCAGATAGGTGTATGTGCAGGTACAGAGTGTGGTGAATTTTTTTTTGGCCCAGTTGATGGAGCCAGGACTCTGTGGGCTTGTATGATGGGTGAATGGAAGCATGGCCCATTGAATTAGGCAAACTTAGGGTAGGAAAAGAGGTCTGGTTGATGATGATATAGTTTTATAATAAGCATATATATTAATCTATATACTGGAAGGAGGAGGCTGTAGCACGGGCCGAACAGGGTGGTACTCCCGAGGGGAATGGGAATGCTGGTGATAGGGAGAGCTGGAGCTCCTGTTTCACTAGCTACCTAACCATCCCCCTTTGCTCTTTTCAGTGTGACAGTAACATGGAGAGTAGACCAGCATACTTTCCCAAACATTTCCTCTAACTATCCTATGCACTACACCACATGCGCTTTACATATTACACAACGTATCCCACTACGTTACAGGGGTTGACGCCAGCAAGGGCATGCGGCCAGAAAACTTTGCCCCCGCTACCTAGTGGCGGACTTTGGGGGGAGGCGTGACAGGGGGTTCTGCTGGCATAGATCATGGGTCTGGGGCGAGATGGGGCTCGAACCTGTGCTATAGGGTACAGGGCATTGCGGTTTCCAGGCTGCCGCTTCCGCTCAATAGAGAGGGGCCCGAACCTGGGAGTAGCACCCCACGAGGCTGCCCTATCAGTGGGTGTATAATGGCGGGGCAGTTGCAGTGAGGGTGTCCCTGCAGCTGTCCTGGCAGGATGCCCCGAGGCCACTACCACAGCCACTGGTAAGCTGGTGGGCTAGGGGTCCCAGATCCATTGCCTGGACCTGGGACTGTGCAATAGGTCAGGCCTTTGGAATGTTTACTCCCCTTTATCTTACCGACTATGATCTACAAGTACAAGCATCAAAGCAAGCCTGAGGACAGCAAATCACCCAGGGGGTTTAGGGTGGGCTTGTGGAATGTGGGAAGTTTGAGAGGAAGAGCAGGGGAAGTCGTTGAGGCATTCAGTAGGAGGTAGGTGGATGTGGCATGTTTGCAGGAAGTCCGGTACAGGGGTGGATCAGCCAGAAAGATTGTGGCGAAGGATTGCTACTATATGTTGTTTTGGCAGGGGGGAACTGACGGATATGGGGGTGTGGGTGTGTTGGTTGCGGAGAAATGGGTGGAATATGTCATGAATGTTATGAGAGTAAGTGATAGGATATTAGTAGTGAAAATTTTGATCGGGCGGAAAATGATTTCAGTTATATCGGCATATGCTCCACAGGTGGGATTGGATGACGTAGAGAAGGATAGATTTTGGGATGATTTAATACGTGTAGTAAGCGGTATGGGTGATGATGAGGTAGTGGTTCGGGAGGGGATTTAAATGGTCATGTGGGTGAAGCAGCTCAAGGTTATGAAGAAGTCCATGGAGGATGTGCATATGGTGTGAGGAATGCGGAAGGGGAAAGAATACTCGAGTTTGGGGAGGCTATGAACATGATTGTGTGCAACACACATTTTAGGAAAAGAATGAGCCGGTTGATTACGTACGAGTCCGGGGGAAATACTTGTCAGATAGATTATTTTCTGGTCAGGAGGGTTGATAGGAGATTAGTGAGGGATGTTAAAGTTATAGAAAGCAAGGAGTGTGTGCAGCAGCACAAACTGTTGATTTGCGACATGGTGCTTAAGGAACGAGTGATGAGAAGGAGGACATATGTACCTAGGAGGAAAATATGGAAGCTGGGAAACCAATCAGTAAGGGATGCCTTTTATAGTGAGATGAGGAGAGTGGTGGCTGAACAGGAAGCCGTAGATAGAGGCATTAATGAACAGTATAGAGCCCTTAAGAACAACCTCTTGAGAGTTACCGATGCAATATGCGGTTGGACAAGAGGCCCACGAAGACATAAAGTAACTTGGTGGTGGGATGAGGGTGTAGAAGCTGCAGTTAAGGAGAAAAGAAGGCTTTTCCGGGAATGGAAGAATGGTGGTAACAGGGAGGAGTACTTGGCTGCCAAGCGCAGGGCTAGAAGAGAGGTATACAGGGCGAAGTCTGAGTCACAAAGACTTTTACTTTGGTAATCTAAATCATGGAGAAAGGAAAAATATGATTTTTAGGGTGGCAAATCAGGTGAAGAGGGATAATCGGGACATTGTAGGTAAGCAGTGTGTGAAGAATGATGAAGGAAGGGTAGTGATGAACAGTGAGGATATTAAAGATGCATGGAGAGAACATTATAGCCAGTTGTTGAATGAGGAGTGTGATTGGGATAGAGAGGGTTTTGAGCCAGCTGATCCAGTGTTTGGCCCTTGGCCTTTGCTTGACGCGTCTACTGTGAGTCAGGCAATAGGCAGGATGCGGGTGGGGAAGGCGGCAGGTGTGTCTGGGTTGACTGCCGAAATGTTGAAGGCCTCAGGAGATACTGGGGTAAGGTTACTCACTGACCTGATAAATATGATTATATATGAGTGTGTTGTCCCAGATGATTGGCTGAAGAGTGTAATTGTTAATGTGTACAAAGGGAAGGGTGATGCCCTGGAAAGGGGAAATTACAGAGGTATAAAGCTCTTAGATCAGATAATGAAAGTAATGGAGAGAGTTCTAGAAGGTATGATTAGAGAAAGAGTGAATATCGATGAGATGCAGTTTGGGTTTATGCCAGGCAGGGGGACCACTGATGCCATATTCATTGTTTGACAGCTTCAGGAGAAATATATTGGAAAGAAAAGGAAATTGTATTTTGTTTTTGTTGATTTGGAAAAAGCCTTTGACAGAGTCCCTAGAGAGGTTGTAAAGTGGGCAATGAGAAAGCTAGGGTTGGAAGAGTAGCTGGTTAGGGTGGTTATGGCCATGTACGTGGGTGCTCGCACCCAGGTAAGAGTGAATGGAGTTTTGGGCGATGAGTTTTCCGTGAATGTTGGTGTGCATCAGGGGGTCAGTTTTGAGTCCCTTGTGTTTTATGATGGTGCTTGAAGCCCTCTCACGTGACTTCAGAGATGGACTCCCATGGGAGATGTTGTATGCTGATGATTTGGTGTTGATTGCAGAGAATGAATAGGAGGCAGAGGAAAGATTTAAGAAGTGGAGAGATGGTATGGGGTACAAGGGCTTAAGGGTAAATGCAGATAAAACAAAAGTGATGATATCTAGGGTTGGTGGTGGTACAATCAGAGGAGAGGGAGAGTGGCCATGTGCAGTTTGCCACAAGGGTGTGGGAAGTAATTCCATCTTGTGTAGTGTTTGTGATAAATGGGTGCACAAGAGATGTAGTGGTATTAGAGGTAGACTGCGAGATGATGCTGATTTCATGTGTGCGGCGTGTCGGGGAGAGCAGGTGGAGATTGTTAGGCGTGAGAGGGTTGAACTTGCAGGTGAGTCTCTTGAGTGTGTGGAGGAGTTT
>JAGKTI010000161.1:135904-149699 GCA_018397915.1 Birgus latro
CCATGCTGCTCGATCTTAGGCAACCTCCCTGTTCAGTCCCTTAACCCTGAGGTCACACTTAATGACCTTGTCCCACGTCTTTCTCGATCTACCCCTCGCAACTTCACCCCCAATATTAATACTTCTCACCCTCCGCACCCAATTATCATCCCCCATGCTCTCCACATGCCCAAACCATCTCAATCTACCTTTCCTCATCACAACACCAATACACTCCAGTCCCATCCTACCTCTCAAGTCTTCCATTGTAAACCCAGCCCCCCCAGGCCTTGGACCCAGGGATGCACTTCTCATCCACCCAATCATTGTCGTTTCTGTACGTTTGAGCTTGTGAATATCCTCTTTCTTTACTGTCTGGGTCTGACTACCATGCAGAATTACATTCCTAACACATGCTGCATACAGAGATCCCTTAGCACATAGGGAGAGCCCTCTCAATGTCAGGAGAGGCAACGGCTCCCTGAATTTCTTCCAACCACTCCTCACCCTAGCTACAGAGCTAGCTCCAGCCCCACCTCCAGCTTGTAACATATCTCCCAAATAACAAAGCTCTTCCTCACACTCAAGAGACTCACCAGCAAGTTCAATCCTTTCACACCTGACAGTCTCCACCTGCTCTCCCTGATACACCGCCCACATAAAATCAGCATTATCTCGCAGTCTACCTCTAATACCACTACATCTCTTATGCACCCACTTTTCACAAACACTGCACAAGATGGAATTACTTCCCATTCCCTTGTGGCAAATTGCACAAGGTCACTCTCCCTCTTCTTTGATAGTACCACCACCAACTCTAGATATCATCAGTTTTGGTTTATCTGCATTTACTCTTAAGCCCTTGTGCCCCATACCGTCTCTCCACTTCCTAAATCTTTGCTCCGCCTTCCTTTCATTCCCTGCAGTCAACACCAAATCATCAGCATACATCTCCCATGGAAGTCCATTTCTGAAGTCACATGAGAAGGCTTGAAGTACCATGATAAACAACAAGGGCTTAAAACTGAGCCCAGATGCACACCAACATTCATGGATAACTTATCACTCAAATCTCCAATCACTCTCACCTGGGTGCAAGCACCCACATACATGGCCATAACCACCCTAACCAGCCACTCCGCAATCCCAAGCTTTCAAGCCCACTTCACCACATCTTTTGGGACTCTGTCAAAGGCCTTCTACAATTAAGCAAAAACAAAGTACTGGCATAAACCCAAACTGCATCTTGTCAGTATTCATTATTTGGCCATGCTGTATATTGATTTACTTTATTATTGCTTATCAAACCAGGACTAATGTATGATTTAGTTTTTTGCAGCAGTAGCCTTTATCCATCTATCCATCCATCATCCACTCCTAAGCCACCCTATGAGGAGTGTAGGATCCCATGGCTAGGCAAGTTGGTCCTGACATTTAAGATATGAGTGACCAGTCTCACCCATCCCTGAGTGGCATTACATGAGCATTAAACCCCAACCACCGCTTGGATATAAACCTACATGGGGTCATCTGATTGGATTGCCTTAATTACCCACTAAACCACCAGGCGCAATAAATTCCCTATATGGTTACCGCCCAGCATAGTAAATGGTTTCCTGGTGTACAGGAAACCATTTGGCTTGTCACTTAGTGTAGAGTCACCCATAGGCAGAAGGAAGTGGATAGAAAGAAGGAAACAAAGACAGAGGAGGGAGTGAAAAGTCACCCGTAGGCAAAAGAAAGAGCAAAAAATGAAGGAAAGAAAGAAGAAGAAGGATAGTAGAGAGGAAAGGGCAGACACCCAAAGCAGCACTATCTTGAGTTAGTGGATAGTGAGTGCCCTCACCTGTCACAAAGTAGCCTTTAAAATGTAGTAGTTATTTAATTTTATATCTATCCATAGCCAGATGGCATAATCTCGTAAGAGGTGGCTGTTTGAGTTACCTGTTTACTAGAAGGAGCACTAACTCTCCACCTCCACCTCTGAACTGTGTGCTTGCATCCCTCCACCTCTACGACGGGCTTGTAGCACCCGTCTAGCAATAAAATCCCATCCTTTTCTGTCCAACTCTCTAATGCAAGAGTTAACCGTTATGCCCAGTCCTTCATGTATGCAACTGGTCAACTCTGGAACTGTCTTCCTCTGTCTGTATTTCCTACTTCCAGTGATCTCCAGTTTTTCAAATGCAGTGTGTCCAGGCATCTCGAAATGGACGGATCTTGAATTTGGCTGTCTTTCATGTTGTTTTTGTTTTTTCTTGGAAGGAACAGTTTGCAGGCCCATGGCCTTTGGTTTCTTCTTCCTTGCATTAAAAAAAAAAAAAAATGACACGTAGGGGACACGTCTATCAATCTCTATCTTTTGCTAGACACTTTAATCCTGTAAGGGATGGCCACAAACAAATCTTCTCCATATTGCCCTGTCCCCTGCCATTTCACTGTCCCACTCCCAGCTCATACCCCCCTCTTTCATATACCTCTTCACTCCATCCCTCCATCTCATCCTTGGCCTCCACCTTACTCATGTACACTCTCCTTGTCAGTCTCTTGCTCTCCATCCTCTCCATATAGCCAACCCACCTCAATGTGTTTCTCCTAACGGTTCCTATCACATCCACACCACAATGCTCCTTCACTTTCTCATTTGTCCATCTGTCTCTTCATGTGACTCCATGTGCTCCTCTCAAATAACTCATTTCCACTGCTCTCACTCTTGACTTGTGTCCCTCCAACAAGGTCCAAGCTTCACTTCCACACGGTGGATTTGGTTGATTATGTACGAGTCTGGGGGAAATAGCAGTCAGATAGATTATTTTCTGGTCAGGAGGGTTGATAGGAGGTTATTGAGGGATGTTAAAGTTATAGGAAGCGAGGAGTGTGTGCAGCAGCACAAACTATTGATTTGTGACATGGTGCTTAAAGAACGAGTGATGAGAAGGAGGACATATGTACCTAAGAGGAAAATATGGAAGCTAGGAAACCAGTCAGTAAGGGATTCCTTTTATAGTTAGATGAGGAGAGTGGTGGCTGAACAGGGAGCCGTAGACAAAGGCATTAATGAACAGTATAGAGCCCGTAAGAACAACCTCTTGAGAGTTACCGATGCAATATGCGGTTGGACAAGAGACCCACCAAGACATAAAGTAACTTGGTGGTGGGGTGAGGGTGTAGAAGCTGCAGTTAAGGAGAAAAGAAGGCTTTTCTGGAAATGGAAAAAGGGTGGTAACAGGGAGGAGTCCCTGGCTGCCAAGCATAGGGCTAGAAGAGAGGTATACTGGGTGAAGTCTGAGTCACAGAGACTTTTACTTGATAATCTAAATCATGGGGAAAGGAAAAATATGATATTTAGGATGGCAGATCAGGTGAAGAGGGATAATTGGGATATTGTAGGTGACCAGTGTGTGAAGAGGGATAATTGGGATATTGTAGGTGAGCAGTGTGTGAAGAATGATGAAGGAAGGGTAATGGTGAACAGTGGGGATATTAAAGATGCATGGAGAGAACATTATAGCTGGTTGTTGAATGAGGAGTTTGACTGGGATAGGGAAGGTTTTGAGCCAGCAGATCCAGTGTTTGGCCCTTGGCCTTTGATTGACGCTGCTACTGTGAGTGAGGCAATAGGCAGGATGCGAGTGGGGAAGGCAGCAGGTGTGTCTGGGTTGACTGCTGAAATGTTGAAGGCTTCAGGAGATTCTGGGGTGAGGTTAGTCATTGACTTGATAAATATGATTATATATGAGTGTGTTGTCCCAGATGATGGGCTTTTTTTTATATATTTTTTATTTTTTTATTTTTTTTATTTTTTTATAAATGCAAGGAAAAAAGGAACTAAAAGCCATGGGACCACACACTGTTCCTTCCAAGAAAAAGCAAAAACAATACAAAAGAGAGCCAAATTCAAGATCCATTCATTTCAAGATGCCTGGACACACTGTGTTTGAAAGACTGGAGATGATAAGAAGTAGGGAATACAGACAGAGGAAGACAGTTCCAGAGTTGACCAGTTGCATAAATGGACTGGTAGTAACGGTTAACTCTTCCATTAGAGAGTTGGACAGAAAAGGGGTGAGAGTTTGTTGCTCAACGGGTACTATGTGCCTGTCGTAGAGGTAGAGGCATGCAAGCAGACAGTTCAGTGGAACAGTGACCGTTGAAGTAGCGATAGAAGAGAGATAAAGATGCAACAGTGCAGCGAAGAGACAAAAGTTGAAGGGAATCCATAAGAGGAGGAGAGTTAATGAGATGAAAAGCCTTTGACTCCACCCTATTGAGAAACGCTGCATGTGGGGAGCCTCCCCACACGTGAGAGTTGTACTCCGTACAGGGGCAAATAAAACCTGTGTACAAGGTCAACAACTGTGCAGGGGTAAAGAAAGTTCAGATTCGGCTTAGCACACCTAATGTCTTGGAAGCAGATTTCACAAGGGATGTAATATGTTCTTTACAAGACAGATCCCGAGAGAATGAAACCCCAAGCATGTTCAAGGATGATGCAGGACTTAGCTAGACATTATTAAACATTAGTGGGTAATCCTGAGGAAGATTTTGTCGGGTTGATAAGTGTAAGAACTGAGTTTTTGATGCATTAAAAATAACAAGATTATTTTTACCCCAATCAGAGATATGAGCCAAGTCAGACATTAGGTGTGCCATAGCCTCATCCCTTTTTTGTTGAAGTAACTGCTGAGATGGACGTTGCGGAAACCGAATGGAAAGGTGAAGGGTGGAATCATCAGCATATGAGTGGATAGGGTTAGATGTACAGCTTAGAAGGTCATTGATGAATAAAAGGAAGAGAGTTGGTGATAGGACAGAACCCTGAGGAACACCACTGTTGATAAGTCTAGGAGAAGAACGATGGCTGTCTACAACAGCAGCTATAGAACGACCAGAAAGGAAGCTAGAGATGAAGGCACAGATTCAAGGATAGAAACCGTAGGAGGGCAGTTTGGAAATTAAAGATTTTTTGCCAGACTCGATCGAAAGCCTTTGAGATGTCAAGTGGAATGGCAAAGCTTTCGCCAAAGTCCCGAAAGGAGGATGACCAGGAGTCTGAAGAGTGTAATTGTAAATGTGTACAAAGGGAAGAGTGATGCCCTGGAAAGGGGAAATTACAGAGGTATAAAGCTCTTAGATCAGATAATGAAAGTAATGGCGAAAGTTCTAGAAGCAATGATTAGAGAAAGAGTGAATACAGTATTGATGAGACGCAATTTGGGTTTATGCCAGGCAGGGGGACCACTGATACCATATTCATTGTTTGACAGCTTCAGGAAAAATATATTGGAATGAAAAGGGAATTGTATTTTGTTTTTGTTGATTTGGAAAATGCCTTTGACAGAGTCCCTAGAGAGGTTGTAAAGTGGGCAATAAGAAAGCTTGGATTGGAAGAGTGGCTGGTTAGGTTGGTTATGGCCATGTACGTGGGTGCTCACACCCAGGTAAGAGTGAATGGAGTTTTGGGTGATGAGTTTTCTGTGGATGTTGATGTGCATCAGGGGGTCAGTTTTGAGTCTCTTGTTGTTTACCATGGTACTTGAAGCCCTTTCACATGACTTTCAAAGATGGACTCCCGTGGGAGGTGTTGTGTACTTGTGATTTGGTGTTGATTGTAGAGAATCAAAAGGAGGTGGAGGGAAGATTTAAGAAGTGGAGAGATGGTATGGGGCACAAGGGCTTAAGAGTAAATTCAGATAAAACAAAAGTGATGATATCTAGGGTTGGTGGTGGTTCAATCAGAGGAGAGGGAGAGTGGCCATGTGCGGTTTGCCACAAAGGTGTGAGAAGTAATTCCATCTTGTGCAGTGCTTGCGATAAATGGGTGCACAAGAGATGTAGTGGTATTAGAGATAGACTGCGAGATAATGCTGGTTTTATGTGTGCGGTGTGTCGGGGAGAGCAGGTGGAGATTGTTAGGCGTGAAAGATTGAACTTGCTGGTGAGTCTCTTGAGTGTGTGGAAGAGTTTTGTTATTTGGGAGACATGTTATGTGCCAGAGGTGGGGCTGGAGCTAGCTCGGTTGCTTGGGTGAGAAGTTGTTGGAAGAAGTTCACGGAGCTGTTGCCTCTTCTGACATGAGGGGACTCCCCTTACGTGCTAAGGGGTCTTTGTATGTAGCATGTGTTGGGAGTGTGATGCTGTATGGTAGTGAGACCTGGGCAGTAAAGGAAGAGGATATTCGCAGGCTTAAATGTACAGAAATGACAATGATTAGGTGGATGTGCAGTGCGTTCTTGCGTGCAAGGCCTGGGGGGGGGCTTTACGATGGAAGAGTTGAGAGGTAGGATGGGACTGGAGTGTATTGGTGTTGTGATGAGGAGAGGTATGCTGAGGTGGTTTGGACATGTGGAGAGGGTGAGGGATGATAGTTGGGTGCAGAAGGTGAGAAGTGTTAAAACTGGGGGAGGGGTAGACCAAGAAAGACATTGGACGAGGCCATTAAGTGTGATCTCAGAGTTCACGGACTGAACAGGGAGGCTGCCAAAGATCGAGCAGCATGGAGAGCTGCCATTAGATGACCAAGGCCGACACATGCAAGCATGTTTGAGCCTTCAAAAATGAAAATGAATACTGTCATGCAGTAAATTTTTCACCTCCATGCTCTCTTCCTGTTTCTTATCACCGCTTTTAAAGAACCAGCAACCAACATGTATGGGTTGGTTATGTGGTTACCACCCAGCATTGTAAATGGTTTCCTGGCTTACAGGAAACTATTAGGCTTGTCGCTGTATTTAAAGCCACCCGAAAAAGGAAAGAAAAGTATTAAAAGCTGACAGGAAAGGTGGGAGAAATAGCAAGAGAGGAGAGCAGACACAGAAGAGGAATGATAAAGGCGAAGGAAGAAGTAGGCAGCACTACATCATGTGAGTTGATGATGGTTGCCACCACCTACTGCCATTATCTTCTTATCAAATTGTAGTGAATTTTTCATCATATCAGGCAAGCTTAATACATTTTGTACTTATTTGTCCTTGTCTGACATTATACTCTATTGTGGGATATAACATGAAGGAGAATAGACTGGTATATTTTCATAGTTTTTCAGATGTATGGTATTTATGTTTCCATTTGTGGCTTTACATATTTATGACATAATGATTATGACATGATTTAAATCACTGTCTTGTCATAAATTACATATAACATGCTTTTTTCCAAGCCTGATAGGTATATTCCAGTCACATCTCAGTATATGACTGGGTCATGTCATGTGAAAACTCTTGTCACAACATTTTATTGGGGTCATGTCATGTGAAAGCTCATCTCACAACAGTTTATTGTATACCAAAGTTGACATAGCATAGGTTCAGTGGGAACAGGGAAGAGCACCAGGGGCCACAAGGGGGAGGGGGGGGGGAAACTTAGTGCTCTCAGTAACACCATTCTGATCACTAGGAGTAGCATCCTTGCCAGACAGGATGTTCAAGTCACAGTTTCACCTGCACACTGCAGGTAGGTGGTGTCGACCATCCAAACACTTTTATTACCCTTCTTTCCTTTTGGGGTGGCTTTACATTGAGTGACAAGCCAGATGGTTTCTTGCAAGTCAGGAAACCATTGGCAACACTGGGTGGTAACCATATAACCAACCCATACCTGTTCCCTGTGTGTCAGCAAAGGGGTTAGGGAAGGGCTAGTGCCCCTCCCCGTAAAAAACTAGCTCAAAGTCAACAGCCACCACTTGTGGAATTATGGTGTTCTACAGATAGATAGACTACCATAATCATTGTGCACTTATTTGGTGACAGCATTTGTGTAATGCCCTGCCATGCACAAAACTCAGCAATAGGGAGATCACATCGAATGTAAACACTGGCTCAGATGTCTGACTGTTTACTTGCATGAGGCACTGTGTATGCACAGGATTGTCTTAAGCAGCCACCACAATTATTGCACAGGTGAATTTCACCATCAGTCTCATCAAATTGGGTATATCTTTTGGTTTATCATTCTGTCGATGAATCACACATCAAAGTGACGCATTCCGAGGTTTGAGTTTACTGTACTGGGAATGATAGTGTGCATATGAGTAGTAACTGATGTTTGTGAGGGTCTGGAAGCCTTGTGACCCTGAATGTTTCAAGTGCAGGTTGTTGATGCTATCCAGCCCTGTGCTTGTAGAGTTCTTTGTTTTCTTGATCACATTAGATGTCTGATCTGGAGTGAAGGGGTTTGCATTGTGACAGAGTGGAAAGGACTACCTGTGTTGAGTGGGTTGTATTTCAGATTTAGTGCATATTAGCATTAAGTGACTTATGTTTATGTAGTGGTTTACGAATATGTTTGCGTGTTTTTTGTAGGAAGGGATGTGTTAGGTGTTGGAGATAATGGTGATGTGGGTCTTGCAAGTGCGTATAATTAATTAATTTAGTGATATTGTTAAGTACTGCATTTTGTAGAGTGTGGAGGGGACTGTGGAGTGAAGAAGTATTGTTAGAAGGGTCTTCCAACTTTCTGTTTTCTTTGTACTAACCTTATAGTTGATTGATTTCACTGTTTAGCTCTTGGAGCCTTGTGTGTGTGTGAGTATATATATATTTTTTTTAAATGCAAGGAAGAAGGAACCAAAGGCCATGGGCCCACATACTGTTCCCTCCAAGAAAAAGCAAAAACAATACAAAAGAGAGCCAAATTCAAGATCCATTCATTTTGAGATGCCTGGACACAATGCGTTTGAAAGACTGGAGATCATAGGAAGTAGGGAATACAGACAGAGGAAGACAGTTCCAGAGTTGACCAGTTGCATAAATGAACTGGGAGTAACGGTTAACTCTTGCATTAGAGAGTTGGACAGAAAAGGGATGAGAGTTTGTTGCTAGACGGGTACTACGTGCCCGTCGTAGAGGTGGTGGGATGCAAGCAGACAATTCAGAGGAACAGTGACCATTGAAGTATCGATAGAAGAGAGATAAAGATGCAAGTGCAGTGAAGAGACAAAGGTTGAAGGGAATCAGTAAGAGGAGGAGAGTTAATGAGACGAAAAGCCTGTGACTCCACCCTATTGAGCCTCCCCACACATGAGAGTTGTACTCCATACACGGGCGAATAAAATCCGTGTACAAGGTCAACAACTGTGCAGGGGTAAAGAAAGTTCAGAATCGGCTTAGCACACTTAATCTCTTGGAAGCAGATTTCACAAGAGATGTACTATGTTCTTTACAAGACAAATCCCGAGAGAATGAAACCCCAAGCATGTTCAAGGATATGCAGGACTGAACTGGACATTATTAAACATTAGTGGGTAATCCTGGGGAAGACTTTGTCGGGTTGATAAATGTAAGAACTGAGTTTTTGATGCATTAAAAATAACAAGATTATTTTTACCTCAATCAGAGATACGAGCCAATTCAGACATTAGGTGTGCCATAGCCTCATTCCTTTTTTGTTGAAGTAACTGGTGAGATGGATGTTGTGGAAACTGAATGGAAAGGTGAAGGGTGGAATCATCAGCATATGAGTGGATAGGGTTAGATGTACATCTTAGAAGGTCATTGATGAATAAAAGGAAGAGAGTTGGTGATAGGACAGAGCCCTGAGGAACACCACTGTTGACAGGTGTAGGAGAAGAACGATGGCCGTCTACAACAACAGTTATAGAACGACCAGAAAGGAAGCTAGAGATGAAGGGACAGATAGAAGGATAGAAACCGTACGAGGGCAGTTTGGAAATTAAAGATTTATGCCAGACTTGATCGAAAGCCTTTGAGATGTCAAGTTCAATGGCAAAGCTGTCGCCAAAGTTCCGAAAGGAGGATGACCAGGAGTCTGAAAGGTAGGTGAGAAGATCGCCGGTGGAGCATCCCTGACGGAACCCATACTGACGATCAGAAAGAAGGTTGTGACAGGAAAGATTTTTCTGTTAAGAATTGCCTCGAAAACTTTTGAGACACAGGATGTTAAAGCAATTGGACGATAGTTAGAGGGTTGGGAATGGTCACCCTTCTTTGGGACTGGCTGAATGAGAGCAAACTTCCAGCAAGAAAAAAAGGTACAAGTTGATAGACAAAGGTGAAAGAGTTTACCTAGGCAGGGTGTAAGCACAGAAACACAGTTTTTGAGAACAACAGGAGGGACTCCATCAGGCCCATATGCCTTGTTAGTATTGAGGCCAGTGTTGGCAGAAAATACATCAGCTGAAGAAATTTTAATGTCAGTCATGAGGAAGTTAGAGGGGGGGAAGTGATGGAGGAACAGCACTGGAATCATCTTATGGGGTGGTCAATGGGGAAATTGTGTTTGTCTGTTGCATTGTCTTATGGGGTGGGCAATAACTGGTGTAAAGTTGTTGCCTCTTGGACTGTGGCATATGTCTGCATTGATGTTTAACTGTGTAATATGCCTGTCAGAGTTGGTGATGAGTGGGTTGGTTAGTGTGTTGAAGTGTTCCTATTTTTTCAGCGAATTTTGTCCTGTCTGCTTTTATGTTGTTGGAAATACATAATGACTGGTACCTTACAGATTTTTAAACTTACTGGAAACTGTATATAAATGATTTTTCATAATCAGTCATTAATGAAACTGGTAACCATCTCAAAGTTGTCAGTGTACTAGTGAAAATGTATCACAAAGACTACCATTGTCATATTTTATTTCAACTCCAGTTATGTTATGTCTCTGCCATGGAACTACAGTATACCTTATAGCAAGTCACTACATTCCAGAAAGAAAATGGACAGCCAGAGCCCAAAAAGAAAAAGACCACAGGATACAGGATAGAAGCAGATTTGGAGATGTTGATTAGTAAGGATACTGAAAATGCCAAACTCTGGAAGGAGAGCAAAGTGATGGTGGCTGAGGGGCGAACAGTAAGTGACTGGCATAAGTAATTTCTGTAATACTGTAGTTTTGAAGGATGTAGTGTACAGAAAGCACACTGGGAAAGGCTGTTCATGGTTCTTGTGGCACCAGAGTTTGATTCCCTTATAAGATGTGTTGATTTCTTCGTATGTGGTAGATGACTGGCTACCACTGATGCTGGGATACTATCAAGAGAGGGGGGAGGGAGCTTGAGCTCAAAAGATTGCTCATCTATAAGTGCCTTAATAAACATGGTACAGTAGATACACAAACAATATGTATATATATATTTTTTTGAGGTGCTAATGGGTGAGGATGACTTATAACCTGAAAATTAATACATTGAGCCCATATTATATGTGGTAGGTAAAGAAGAGGTGCTGATGGTTGAGGATGACTTATAACCTGAATATCAGTACATTGAGCCCATATCATATGTGGTAGGTGGGGGTGCTCACCATCCACTCACTTGATGCAGTGCTGCTCTCGGGTGTCTGCCCTTTCCTCTCTTCCTCCGTTCTTTCCTTCTTTCCTCTTCTGTCTTTCTTTACTTCATTCTTTCCTCATCCTTCACCCATGGGTGACTTTACAGTTCCTCTTCCATCTTTCTTTCCTTCATTCTTTCCTCTTCCCTCTGCCTATGGGTGACTACACTGAGTGACAAGCCAAATGGTTTCCTGTACACCGGGAAACCATTTACTACGCTCGGTGGTAACCATATAACCAACTTATGGTGCCTGGTAGTTTAGAGGGTAATGTTGGCACTCCAGTCGGATTGAGCTGGTGAAAGTTTATATCCAAGGGTTGGTTGGGGTTTATTGTTCACATTATGCCACTCAGGAATGAGTGAGGCTGGTCACTCTTATCTCTCAAATGTCAGGACCAACTTGCCTAGCCCTGAGCTTCTACGCTCCTCGTGGGGCAATGTAGGATTGACTGATGGATGGATGGAGCCCATATCCCAAGTTCATGGTGAATGTTCTGTTGCTTGCACAGTGGTGGCCTGATTATTTACCATAGATTTAACATTATGATATGTTGTTCCACATTCCCATACTACTTAAGCTGGACTGCAGGGATTCAGGGCTAGACTACTTAAAGTAGTCTAGTCCATGTACTAAAGACAGAAGTGATTTGCTCTCCCAGAATATCATTATGTTTGCAATAAACCCCAACCACCCCATGGAAGTAGACCATTATGGGCCACAGCCAGTTGGAGTGTGTGAACTCAGTAGACCACCAGCCTCTCAAAAAAATCTTATAATGGCAACTGAACTGATGTATTACAGTATACACAACATGAAGGCTCAGCCTTGATCTTCCTGCTTGGTTAAGACAGTTATTTCACAAATGGGGAAGTACAGCAGGGTGAAAGCTCAAATAAATCATTCTTTCTTGTTTATATAAACTCATTTACTGATTCCTAACAGCTCTGTATTTTCACAATATTCTTTCTTTTCTCAGCAATTCCTAAACTGTGTGCAAGACAGATTCTTGTGCATATGCTGCCAAGAGCTTGTGTGCAAACCTGTGACAACAGTATGCAAACACAATGTCTGCCTGCCCTGCCTCCAGCGCTCATTCAAAGCTGATGTCTTCACCTGTCCTGCCTGTCGACACGATCTGGGCAAGGAATACAAAATGAACATAAACAAACCTCTGAATGCCTGTCTGCTGAAACTCTTCCCGGGTTACGATACTGCACGGTAAATCATCTTGAGGAATCTGCCAAGTGGCTGTATAAGATTGTGATCATGGCTTCATAGTGTCCTATTAGGAACTGCTCATGTTATTAAGAGGCAATTGTAG
Source organism: Birgus latro (assembly GCA_018397915.1). Lineage (NCBI taxonomy): Eukaryota > Metazoa > Arthropoda > Malacostraca > Decapoda > Coenobitidae > Birgus > Birgus latro. Next base: position 148,490 of record JAGKTI010000161.1, read on the forward strand.
TTAACTCAATTAGTAATGAATGCCTCTAAACCCCTTCACCAAGAGAAGTTTTCCTTGGGGTAAATAAATGATGTTGCATTAGTTAAAAAAAAATAAAAAATAATAAAATAAAATAAATTGTACCGGAGCTAACAGAACTTGTTTCTAACACAGTTACTAGAACTAAATAAAACTGACAATAGCAATAAAGGACAACTTTATACTGACAGAGTAGGTACAGTTGGTGTAAGTGATGCACTTTATTGTAGAGGTGATCTGTGATTGGTATGATTTTCTTCTGTAGTTAAGCTTTAAGGGCAGGGAGCTGATCTTGAGTTTCACTTAAGTGTTCCATAATGAGGTCAACTCACGTATATTATTCTAGCTAATATTAGAGTTTTATTCCAATGAATAAATGTAGGTGAAGTGTCAGTACTGTCACCAATAACTGTCGTATGGTCAAGTCAGCACTTAGTGTTGTTTTCCAGCTATCTAGGCAGTAATATTCAGCTAAGCATGAACCTTGAGAGTGCAGAAGTATTAAGCTGCTATTGTACAGTTAACAGGTGAGTAGGGTTAACAGGATGTTTATAGACTGATATTGCTTTTCACTGGTACAGTACTGGGAAATGAATATGGATACCCTTTTATGCAGGGCTGGAACTTTTAGGACAGTTATTGTTTTTGTTAAACTTTTGTGAAGTATACTGTAGTTCTAGGTTTATATTCAAGTGATAGCAAACTACAGTAAAACCTCACTATTATGGACTAATTGGGGCCCAAGGCATTCTGAAAAAAAGTGAAATTCTGATAAAAGCAACATCTGGACTTTTTCCAATATATCAGACATTAGTCCGGATTGCACCAACAGGTTTTTGTAGTAGTTTACTGTATTATATGAGTCACTGAGTGGAATAACCTCTCATGTGCCAAATATAAAAAATGGAAAAAAACGCTGTTAAAGTTTGTGTACTTTCAAATTGCCATTTCTTTTCAACCGATAAAGATATTCTGGTGAAATTTTTTTTAAATGTAGCTGAAAACATTTGCTTGCATGTTAGAGGATGTAAATCAATGGCATTTTGAAAGAACAGTACATTAAGTGTCTTCCTTCTTTTGCCTGACAACAATGAACTGCCTTTTCACAAAAATGTCTTATTGCAAGCCAACCTTACGATGTATGCATGTACTTTTACAATATCCATTAATATAGCACAAAACCAGCACAAAA
>JAGKTI010000161.1:159422-174442 GCA_018397915.1 Birgus latro
GACAGCTTCAGGAAAAATATATTGGAAAGAAAAGGGAATTGTATTTTGTTTTTGTTGATTTGGAAAAGGCCTTTGACAGAGTCCCTAGAGAGGTGGTGAAGTGGGCAATGAGAAAGCTAGGGTTGGAAGAGTGGCTGGTTAGGGCGGTTATGGCCATGTACATGGATGCTCGCACCCAGGTAAGAGTGAATGGAGCTTTAAGTGATGAGTTTTCCGTGAATGTTGGTGTGCATCAGGGGTCAGTTTTGAGTTCCTTGTTGTTTATCATGGTGCTTGAAGCCCTCTCACGTGACTTCAGAGATGGACTCCCATGGGAGATGTTGTATGCTGATGATTTGGTGTTGATTGCGGAGAATAAAAAGGAGGCGGAGGAAAGATTTAAGAAGTGGAGAGATGGTATGGGGCACAAGGGCTTGAGGGTGAATGCAGATAAAACAAAAGTGATGATATCTAGGGTTGGTGGCGGTACAATCAGAAAAGAGGGAGAGTGGCCATGTGCAGTTTGCCACAAGGGTGTGGGTAGCAATTCCATCTTGTGTAGTGTTTGTGATAAGTGGGTGCACAAGAGATGTAGTGGTATTAGAGGTAGACTGCGAGATGATGATGATTTCATGTGTGCAGCGTGTCGGGGAGAGCAGGTGGAGATTGTTAGGCGTGAAAAATTGAACTTGCAGGTGAGTCTCTTGAGTGTGTGGAGGAGTTTTGTTATTTGGGAGACATGTTATGTGCCGGAGGTGGGGCTGGAGTTAGCTCGGTTGCTAGGGTGAGAAGTGGTTGGAAGAAGTTCAGGGAGCTGTTGCCTCTCCTGACATTGAGAGGACTCTCCTTACGTGCTAAGGGGTCTTTGTATGCAGCTTGTGTTAGGAGTGTGATGCTGTTTGGTAGTGAGACCTGGGCAGTAAAGGAAGAGGATATTCACAGGTTTAAACGTACAGAAATGACAATGATTAGGTGGATGTGCAGTGCGTCCCTGCGTGCAAGGCCTGGGGGGGCTGGGTTTACGATGGAAGAGTTGAGAGGTAGGATGGGACTGGAGTGTATTGGTGTTGTGATGAGGAGATGTAGGCTGAGGTGGTTTGGACATGTGGAGAGGATGGGGGATGATAATTGGGTACAGAGGGTGAGAGGTGTTAATACTGGGGGAGGGGTAGACCGAGAAAGACATGGGACGAGGTCATTAAGTGTGACTTAAGGGTTAAGGGACTGAACAGGGAGGCTGCCATGGATTGAGCAGCGTGGAAAGCCGCCATTAGGTGACCAAGGCCGACGCATGCAAGCATGTTGGAGCCTTCAAAAACGAATACGAAAATGAAAACTTCTGCTGATCAACTTTGTATAGGTGTATTATATATGATATCAGTTCTTGAATTTAAGTGTAAATGTGTGTCCAGTGCTAGTGAATTCCTAAGGAAGACCTGGTCCATCCATCCATCATCCAATCCTGTACTGCCCCATGAGGAGCGTAGGAGCCCGGGGCTAGGCAAGCTGGTCCTGGCATTTAAGATGAGGAAGACCTGGTACTTTTAAGAAACAACAGACCAGATTATTCTGGTTGGTGGAGGCAGTCACCATCCACTACTTTGATGTAGTGCTGCTCTCAGGTGCTTACCCTTTCCTCTCCTACTGTATTTCTTTCCTTCATTGTTTCCTCTTCCTTCCGTCTGTGAGTGACTACACTGAGTGACTAGCCAAATGGTGTCCTGTACACCAGGAAACCATTTACTATGCTGGGTGGTAACCATATAATCACATTATGGCACCTGACAGTTTAGTGGGCAATTAAGGTGCACCAGTCGGACTAAGCCTGTGCAGGTTTATATCCAAGGGGTGGTTGGAGTTTATTGTTCATGTAATGCCACTCAGGGATGAGTGGGGCTGGTCACTCTCATCTTAAATGTCAGGACCAACTTGCTTTGCCCTGGGCCCCTACACCTCATGGGGCAACACTGGATTAGATGGATGGGTGGACAAGACATGAAACTGAACCACTGTAACCCATTGACTTTTATTAACACTTTTGATTGCTATTTCCTCATTTGGAGAATTCTACAGTGACTACTGCCACACTCCCTCTAGTCTTGCTGCTGATTTTATTTAACATAGCTACTTTACAGTTTTCTTCAGCTGAAGGGGGATTCCATGACTAAGAGGTTCAAGTTTCAGTTGGTTAAATAAGTATTCATCTGAGTTTACCATTGTGCTCAGATTTGATTTCACAGTTTTTTTCAGTTGCATAAGACATGAGTTTAAAGAGTTATTATACATTTTAAGTTTTCATATACATTTGATTGCTCATCTATCCATAGAAAGTGGTTGCTGATTTATTTTATGTAGGTGACATATACTGTAGGTTATTGAGAGAGAAGGTGACTCCTAGTGTGATGTTACAGTGAATGGAGAAAGACTGGAATTGGTGAGAGAATTCAAATACCTGGGTACAGTGATACAAAAGAGAGGAAAATGTGCAAAAGAAGTGGAAAGTAGAGCGACACAAGGTAGGAAAGTAGCTGGTGCTATGAAGGCCTTAATAAGAAACAGAGGCTTGAGTGTTGCAGCTGCACGAGGCTTACACGAAGGAGTGTTAGTGCCAACTTTAACACATGGATGTGAGACTTGTGTGGCATGAAAATGAAGTCAACATTGAGAGCAGTGGGGATGGAACTACTGAGGAATGTATATGGAGTACAGAGAGTGGATAGGATACAAACCAATGTGATCGTGAAAGATGTGGAGTGAGGAAGTCTGTGGACACCAGAATCAGAGAGTGTGTACTGAGATGGTATGGTCAAGTGGAAAATGGGTAACAATAGAGTGATGAAATAGGTATATCTGAGGAAATTTGAAGGAGGGAGGAGGCAAGGTAGGCCAAGGAGAAGGTGGAGGGGATATGGTGGATGAGTGTGCGAGGAAGGGAGATTTGGAAGTGGGTGAGGCTATGAGACTGACAAGAGATCGAGCTGGCTGAAAGAGTATTGTGAGGAGAAGCGCATGGTCAGGGATTTGGCACCCTTTTTTAACGACAGCATCAGGATTGACCCTACTGGATACGTTTATGTGAAGCTACAGAATGTGATGAATGTTTTTTGCATATCAGATAGAGCCAGGATTCCAGGGGCTTGAATGATGAATGAATGGAAGTGTGGCCCATTGGAGTGGGCAAATTTGGGTTGTCTGAACATTGCTACTCCTCACCCTGCCCTAGGGTGGGAAAGGAGATGCAGATGATGATGACATATACTGTAGTTTTGAACCACAGATAGGCTGAATACAACTGAGTATAGTATTGTCATGTTCTTCCTGTAGTTTCAAGAACTGTACAGGCATACCCTGGTTTAATGATGCAGTTGGTTATGTAAAAACCCATCGCTAGGTGGGGTAGCGTATCTTGGGGGTAGATTTAACATGTAAAGTATAGGGATGTGTTTCTGAGCCTTGGTCCCCCCCCCTTTCCCCCCCCCAATCCTAAACCCATCCAAATGAGTCCAAAAAAAATTAAAGCAAATCTGAATGGCCTAACAGCAGTAAAAAAAAAAAAAAAAAAAAAAAAAAAAAAAAAAAAAAAAAAAAAAAAGCTAACCTAAGCCTAAAACCAGTGCCCATCTTGCTTGTATTCAGTCAAGGTCACTGGAGAATGTAATGTCTGACTCATATATAAATTCAGTATAGAAGCAGCAGCAGCATTGTATACAATCCCACCATCAGACGGTCCCGGGACAATTAAATAGACATCTGTTATGCATAATAAGAATGTGAGAATGACAGAATCTTCCAAGGTGTGAATTGTTGTGACGGAGAATCATTGATGTTTTGACGGGGAATGCAATTGTGATAGCCTTTTCAGCAGCCCCTCTTTATGTCGTTTTTGTTACTGTTCTGGTTGCTGAACTCCTTTATTTTCTTCTCTCTCATTTTTCAGCATTTATTTAGAAATTCCATTGTATTTTCAAAGCGTTTTCCCTTGAACAGCCAGAATGTAAACACATGACTTGTCTGTTCAATGATGCGATCAAGATAGCCTTTTCAGCGGCCCATTTGTTGTTTTAGTTACTGTTCTGGTTGCTGAGCTCCCTTATTTTCCAACATTTATTTGGAAATTACTTTGTTGGATTGAAGCAAGGATGCGTCATGTCTCCGTGGTTGTTCAATCTGTATATGGATGGAGTTATAAAAGAGGTACAAGGCAGTGGATGTTGGAGCAGCCCTAGTGAGAGAGGGCAACGTTTGGAAACTCCCTATACTGTTGTTTGCAGATGATACTGTGTTAAGTGAAGACGAAGGGGAGCTGCAAGGCTTGGTAGATGAATTTGGAAGTGTGTATAAAAAACTGAATCTAAAGGTGAATGTAGGGAAGAGTAAAGTGATGGTCTTTGAGAGAAGTGAAGTCAGTGAATGTACAGTGAGATTGGATGGGGAGGATATGGAGAGTGTGAGTTCATTTAAGTAAGTACAGTACTTGGGTAGTGTGATGTGTAAGGATGGAAGTTTAGAGGGTGAAGTGCTTGAAAGGGTGCAGCAGGGAAGAAAGGTTGCTGGTTCCTTGAAAGCAGTGATAAGGAACAGGGAAGTGAGCATGGAAGTGAACAAGCTGCTACATGACAATATTGTGATACCAACTCTATTACATGGAAGTGAAGCTTGGACCCTGTTGGAGGGACAGAAGTCAAGAGTGAGAGCAGTGGAAATTAATTATTCGAGAGAAGCATGTGGAGTCACATGGAGACATATTGACGAATGAGGAAGTGAAGAAGTGCTGTGATGTGGAAGAGGATGTGATAAGAAAGGTTAGGAAGAACACATTAAGGTGGTTTGGCCATGTGGAGAGGATGGAGAGTGTATGTGAGTGAGATGGAGGAGGGGGAGAGGGAGGGGGAGACCAAGGATGAGATGGAGGGATGGAGTGGACAGGTATATGAGAGAGGGGGGTGTGAGCTGTGAGCAGGGCAGTGAAATGGCGGGGGACAGAGCAACATGGAGGCGATTTGTTTGTGGCCACCCCTTATGGGATTAAGGCATCAGGCGATAGATAGATAGATAGACTTTGTATTTTCAGAGCGTTTTTTCTTTATCAGCCCGAATGTAAACACGTGATGTATCGGTCACAGTTTTCATCAGTGCATGAAATAATCCCGTAAGGGGTGGCCACAAACATATCGCCTCCCGCTCTGTCCCCCCACCGTTTCACTTCCCTGCTCCCAGCTCACACCCCCCTCTCTCATATACCTGTCAACTCCATCTCTCCATCACATCCTTGGTCTCCCCTTCCCTCTTACCCCCCCCCCCCCACCTCACTGATGAATGAGGGTGAGATATGGAAGATTCCGGTGTTGTTGTTTGCTGATGGTACAGTATTGTTGAGTGAAGATGAAGGTGAGTTGCAGGGTTTGGTGAATGAATTTGGGACAGTGTGTAAGAAGAGGAATCTGAAAGTCAATGTGAACAAGAGTAAAGTTATGTTGTTTGAGAGGAATGAAGTCACAGAATGGACAGTGAGGTTGGATAGTGAGGATATGGAGAATGTGAGTGCATTCAAGTACTTGGGTAGTGTGATGAGTAAGGATGGAAGTTTTGGGGATGAAATACTTGAAAGGGTACAGCAGGGAAGGAAGGTTGTTGGTTCACTGAAAGCGGTGATGAGAAATAGGGAGGTGAGTATGGAAGTCAAGAGGTCACTGCATGATACTACCCTGACGTATGGAAGTGAGGCATGGACCTTGCTAGAGGGTAACAAGTCAAGAGTGAGAGCAGTGGAAATGAGTTACTTGAGCATGTGGAGTGACATGGAGGGACAGGTTGACGAATGAAGAAGTGAAGGAACGTTGTGGGGTGGATGTGGTTGTTTAGCAGAAATACACTGAGGTGGTTTGGACATGTGAAGAGAATGGAGAATGAAAGACTGACTAAGAGGGTGTATGCAGGTGGGGTGGAGGGATGGAGTTGAGAGGTATATGAGGGAGGGGGGAGTGAGCTGGGGGGAGGGGTAGGCAAACGGTGGGTGACAGAGCGACTTGGAGGGGTTTTGTCTGCGGCCACCCTTTGCGGGATTAGGGCGTCGGGCTATAGATAGATGAAATATTTACACCCTTAGGCCTTCACCCTGCCCCAGGGTGGGAAAGGAGGTCCAGATGATGATGATGGTTATGTATTCCATGATAGGGTAGATGACAGTTCAGTGGTCAAACATGAAAAGCTTCTTGTTAGGTCACCTAGTTGTCCACACTGTTTTCTACCTCGTCTGATGGGCAAGAATCCGTACCACAATTGACAGTGTTCACTCCACCTATGACTAAAACATAAGTCTAAAAACAGTTTATATCATCAAAATCAGTAAAATCAAAATAAAAGCCTATTGCAAAACCAGAGGTAGGGTGGTACAGTATTTCTACCATCATCACTCTTTAGGGGTTTTGCATCTAGGGGTATTGTAAATCAGGGTTTGCCTGTACCTAAAGGTGACACCCTACTTGACCAAACTTTTTTTTCTCTCTGCTTTTATTTCAACTTGCACCTTCCATTTTCCTAGCATTCACCTTATCCCGAAGGGGGGTGACTGTTCCCCATTTCTTGTATTTCCATTTATATTTTAACCTCAATAGGTAGATTGCAAACAGCCTTTCTTCCCACAACTTTCTGACTGTTAGCATGATTTCCTTTAAGCTTTCCAGCTGTACTTGACATCTTTCAAAAGCCAAAACCAATGTATTTATACTGTAATCTTTGGATGCTGCTACTCCTTACCCTGCTGGGGTGGGAAAGGTTTGGATGATGATGATGAATCCTTGCCTTCATTGGTCTCCTTTCTGGTCCTACTTAAGCTGCTATTAATAGCCACTGTTGTTCTCAATCTGTCAACAGTGGTGTTCCTTGGTATAATCTCATTTCACAGATTTGCTTCTAAGACCAGTTTTATGGGCATGAGAGATGAAAAAGGCCATGCTGAAGAAATGGGTACACAAATTTCCAGGTTAATATGTGGCCCATGTTTAGCTGTACCAAGTATTGAAACCATTTCAAATTAAATTACTAGCCTGGCTTCCAAGAAGTATATTAGCTTTCATAGCAAACAGTTAAATTGTATTCAGATGGTGGCTGAACAGGGGCCTTTAATTGCCTGTGGTATAGAATTCATCTCATGTGAAGGAGTTCACATGTAACTCACAAACAGGGGGTTCATCTCTTCAGATCCCTACCTTTCATAACTCCTCTTTTTCACTATTCTGCTGGTCACTTCTGAATTTCCTGTCTGCATAATTCTGGACACATGGCACCAGTCTAATACAGTACACAGCTGTTCAGATCTCAAATGCAAGAGTAAACATTACTTTCTGTAAATAACTGGTCATTTCAGGAGTGTCATCTTTGGCTGTCTTCCACAGCCTGCAATTTACAGCAGTCTCAATGCAATGTATCCAGGTTCTCAGATTTAGTGGAGCTATTTTAGTCTGGTTAGTTATATACTTGGAGGAATTAACTTTTGCTCACAGCCAGGTTTTGGTTTTCATTTATAGATTGTCATCATCACCCAGACTTCCTTTCCCACCATAGGGCAGGGCGAGGAGTAGCAAAGTTCAGACAGCCCAAATTTGCCCAATCCAATGGGCCATGCTTCCATTCACTTATCATTCAAGATCCCAGAATCCTGGATCTATGTGATACACCAAAAACATTGACCGTGTACTGTAGATTCACATAAACATACCCGACAGAGATTGTATATATACCAGGCCCTCAACATTTGCGGGGGTTAGGGGACACGGACCCCTGCGAAAGTGGAAAATCCAAGAATGCCCCCTCCCCCCTAACACACACACACACACACACAAAAATGCCTTTACAGCTGAAAATCACCCCTCGTGAGCAATTGTGCACATACTGTACTTAATAAACCTGAAAGCAGCATAAATTATTGCAATCATACCCATTAAATTCAGTCTTGGCTCCACAGAGGGGCAATTCCTCTACAGCAGCAAAACACCCCCTGTGAGCAAGTGTGCACATACTGTACTGTACCTAATAAACCATATCTGGGACCTGAAAGCTGCATAAAATATCAGAAATAGCTGATGACTTGGTCACATGTGAGTGTGGGCAAGTCATCAGCTACATATACAGTATACTCCAAAATATAGCAATCATACCCATTAAATTCAGTCTTGTCTCCACAGAAGGACAATCCGCAAACGTGCGGGAGCTGCAAAAGTAGAATTCGTGAATGTTGAGGGCCTGGTGTACATTAAATCCTCTTCATGAGAAACCTCAGTCACCTGAATTTGTGTATGTGGAGGATTTAGCTAAAGACCTACCACATGATGACTTAGGTCAAGCTGTACAGTACCATATCAATCCTATAGCTATAGATGTTACATTTTTTGCAGTCCAACCTACTGCCAGCAGAACCATCCTTGCTCCACCCCCCCCCCAAACTCCTCTTCTGTGCCAGCTGAAAATCTGCTCACTTGAGTTTTTTCTTTTCCTGTCGTGTTTTCACCCCAAGATATTTGGATTAGCGGATTTCTTTTTATGCTGTTAGAAAGTCGAGACGTGTAGGATATGATGAACGAAAAAGGGAAGTGACATACAATAAAGTAAAATAGGTATGACGAAGCTGCCCCCCCCCCCCCCCCCCCCACACACACACACAACAACACTTTCCCTTGCCAGCTGGAGATCCACGCACTCGAGTTTCTTTGTTATTGATAATTTTTCACCCAAAATATTTTGATTATTTGATTTGTTTTATACCATTACAGAGCTGAGACTTTGTACAGTAAGATGAAAGAAAAAATTAAGTAATATTGCATTAAGTACAATATGATAAGTATAAATTGGAAGAGTGCGTAAAAATGTTTATACCATCCCCCCCCCCTACGCTTTTTTTTAGTAATGTTTTTAAAGTTTCCCATGAAAGTATCACCAACTGGAAACTCAGTCAGGCAATTATCACACTAAATTTCAGGATGCTAAACGCAGTTCTTGCTTTTTGGTAAATATTTGTCTGGACGCAGATCTGCGTCCAAAGAACAGGTTGGATGCGGATCCGTGTCCAAAGACCGTGAAAGAGTTAAAATTCCATTTATGGTCACTCAGTCACCATGATGTGTCTACTGGACTGAAGTAGGTACACAGCAAACCTGGATTCTTGATTTGGAGACAAACATCTAATTCTGGATAGAAAAAGTTCTCCTAATACACTAGTACTGAATGTGTAGCTATGTCATGCATCCTGCTACTCTGGATTTAAGTATTCACCATAGAAGTAGGCTATTTCAGCAGATGTCAGGAACATTGTTTACTAAAATAAGACCTTTGTTTTTATGTCACATTTTAAGACATCTGAAAATAAGACTCAGCCATATGTATGAAGTGATATGCAAGTGGATTGGATTATCAAGTAATTTGCCTCTCCATCAACTGGGGAGGTTCTGCTATTAAATGAAATGTGACTAAGCAATGGTAAGAAGCTAGTCATCACACTAAACCACTGATGTTGCTGCTGGTTAGAAAAGTTTTGATACTTAAGTTGCTGCCTGTCATGCAAGTGAACTGTGAATATACTGTTGTAATACTGGTAGGAAATAGCCTGGTGTGTGAACAGGGTGGCATTAGGAGTGGTGGGGGAAATATGGATCAAATATACTGTATATTTGAGTATATTTGGACACTACATTATCAAGCCAGTTATCAGGTCTTTATCTTGACTTCCACATCCTTGGACACTCACCATTATCTGTGGCTAATTATGAATTCTCTCTCATCTTGTTTTCCATTACATCAATACACCTCTCCACTCATGGTATCTACTCATTCTACCTTCACTCTCATACCCCTTCTACCAGTATGGTCTATAGTCAAGTTTCAGAGCAAGGCTGTCGAGACATTGAAGGGCCCCCGTAAGATACTCTACATCAAATGGAAAAATGCATGCAAGTGCACACCACCAGGCACTGCCCAAATGCTCATGGCTAGTCTTAATATTAAGTGCAGTAAAAGAACTTTCAAGTTTATGGTTGTATTCACACACACAGGTGCAGGTATAAGCAGGCTGACTTTAGGGAAAAATAGAGCTCTGGAATGGAAGAAGGTGCTACATGAGTGATAAGTCATTGCTGACCAGAGAATGAAATAGAGATGACACAAGTACATTAAAAGAGCATAGACTGAATGGCTAATTAGCTTTGAGAAGAGGGTGGTCAGATATGAAAGACTAATCACATAAAACCTAGAACACTAAATGAGATGAAGTATATGAGAATGCAGTCTGGAGCTTGCCATAGCCATTCTGTCAAAGAGGATTCTGGGATGGAGCAAGGCACTATGGTTGGCAAATAAATACAAAAAATTTGGTTTAAATCATTTCAGGTTTTGTCTCCAGAATAAACAATTGAAGGTATTGTAAAGTTGGTAATAAGTCATTTTTGTGTATTTCATCCTTCTGTCATTTTCTGCAAGGCTGGGCTGGAGTATGTGATCTCTCCTTGTGAACAGTACCTTGTGCTATAAGTAAACATGAAGCAATTGGATTCTGGTGATAACCACCGTATACAACCTAACATTACACAGCGTAAAATAGTGTCAAGCACAATTAATTCAAATTAACCAAAATTAATCAGTACTTCAGCACATGACACCAAGGCAATCATTCATGTGTATAATAGACCAGTGATGTACTTATCTTCAGTATTTATTGAAGTTATGCTCACTTTCACTCATTACTGTCATTATTTTTTTAGTACAATCCAAGATTTGTCTGGAAAACAAAATGTCATGGTAGCATAGAGTAAGTTGCTCTTCACATTATGGCTTAAATGTGCCTTATATAGCATTGTTAAATAATGGACGGAAAAATGCACATAGCGCCAATGTTCTCTGAACTGGTTTTGCTCATGCATTATTAATGGGTATAGTCAGTCAAGGGGTACATTGCTTTTATCCAGCATTGACAGTGGAAGACAGGTGTTTCAAGATAAATTTGTCAACACAAAAAGTACAGCAACTTGCCCAATACTACCTTGGAATTTATGTACATAGTTGTTTACAATCACAAAATGTAATAACAAACTTCCTTTTAGTACACTGGACCTTTTCCCAAACTTGCTTCACATAAAAGACTTCATACCCTGATTTAATCTATCACATGCGCCAGTTTGTACTATGGTTCTTTACTTAGTTTTAATTGCACAGCTTCAAAATTTCTGCATCTTAAAACTTTAGTACTAAATATGTCCTCTCAATGAGGGTACTTGGTTTTACAAACTGTATTTGATGAATTTCAAACTGCATTACAGTTCTTTTTTATTATTAATATATTCACTCCAAGTTTAATTAAACAAACTTGAGAGATTTTGTTTTTATTGGTCTATGTGTTAATCAGTATCAAGTACAAAAAGCGTGGCAAGCCTCCGCCAGGGTAGTAATGGCATAGTACAACACAAAACCAAAGACAGTTGGGGCTTCAGACATATGTACACACTATATAACCATCACTACCCTTTCAACCACCTTGACAGTTAATTTATCAATATGTACAACAAAAACCTTTTATATAAGAGTAGTGACACGAAATTCTTATTAATGGAAATTTCTTTTTGAGCACTACACTCTCCAGAGTATCCACAACAAGAATAACAAGAATGAAAAGCTTTAACAGCTTTCAGTGACAAAAAAGTTGAACTGGTCGATTCTTGTACCTAATGTGAATTAAAGTCCATGAAGAGATCGTCACAATGGTATGACTTCCTCTATCGTATCGAGGAAAGAAAACTTGCCATAAGATAATGATGCTTGATGAGAATGGAACAACGGAGAACTCTTACGCATAGGGATCCCTAACCATTCGAACTCTGCTTTAGCGAGGGTCCCGTAGTTTACTGGTGCTACCAGACTAGCTAGAGCAGACCTGAGCGATGACAGGTATGTTCACTTGAGGAGCAGCACTAGTACAGTACCACATATCCGACTTATCCCAGACTGGGGAAGTCACGCTCATCATCCATCTTGGGTGCCTCCTGGCGAGCAGCACCTCTGCCTCCACGGCCCCCACGCTCTCCACCACGCCCGCCACGACCACGCTCACCACCACCACCTCGGCCCCCACGCATATCACCTCGCCCACGCCCCGGCCCTCCACGTCCACGCCCTCTGCCCCGACCTCGGCCAGGAGAATCAGCAAACTGGAAGTCAATGGGCAGCACCACCTTCCTTCGGCCATGATGCACCTCTTCTTCTTCCTCCTCCTCCTCTTCCTCTTCAGAATCCTCAATTTTCTTCTTCAGCACATAGGTCTTCTTCCACTGAGCCTGGTTTTCTCCCTCACCAGCTCGGCGGATATTAAAGGAAGGCTTGTTACGGGCACCCTGCATGGCCTTCCACTCATCCAGCGTCATCTCCTTGGCACTTTCATCTTCTTTGGCAGTTTCCTCAGTCTCTCCAGGCCCACCCGCCTCATCAGTCGCCTGTCAAAGAATTCCATTACAATATTCCACAGTATAAACAATGCTTCCCAGGATTTCAAATTAAGAGCCAGGAAACAAAAATAGGAAGAGAAGAATGTTAAGAGAAATTGGGTAGAAAAAAAAAAGATTTAGGCTCTAAATGAGGTAAAAGGGGAATCTGCATGGAACGAAATGTGGAAAATTACGATGGGTGTGATAAGCAGCAGAAGTAGTATGAAAATTGTGAAAAAGGTAAGATGGGTAATGCATAGTTTAATAGCAGTATTGGTATAGCCTTGAAGTAGAAAGGGAGACATTGGAGATGCTTTGGAGAAGGGTACCTTAGGAAGTACGAGAAATGAACAAGCGGCAATGCAGGAAACTGAAACAAGTTGAGCAACAATATAGGAGGTTGAACCAAAGTAAGACATGATAAAAGAAGCCAGAAGTGAGTGGATGATGAAAACGGAAGAAGGATACGTGGTCGGTAAAAGAACGATAGAATGAAATACTGAGACAGCAGAGGATGCTAGAGGCTTGAAGGTGAGGGGGTAAACTTCAGAGTAAAGATGGTAGGATGCCCCAAGATAGGGATGATATATTTAAGAATATCTTAGCTCTGGAGGTGGCAGGTAAGTCAGTAGTTACTTGCTGGAGGATGGCAAAGGGAGCCAGTAAAGAGGTGGAACAAGTACTAATTTGGAGAGGGGAAATATAGCAATCAATACACTGAAGTGTCATAAGGCACCAGGAGTGAATGGTAGTTGAGGAGAAGTGTTGAAGTGTGGTGATGAGGCTGTCAGCATGTTGCACTGCATGTAGACTGGCATGATGGAAAGGGCAAATGCCAGAAGAGTGGAAAATAGCAGCAACAGTTCAAATGCATAAAGGAGAAAAGGAAGAGTTTAAGAATCAGAGGGATCGGTAAATGTGTATGGCAGGGTCCCTATGGAAAGCATGCACAACATAACAGACACTAACACTGGTGATGAACTGGGCAGATTTTGAAAGGGTAGAGAATGTGAAGACTGCATATTTATAATGTCTAGTAAATTACAATGAATAAGAGGCTGATATGTTACATTAACGGACACTGAGAAGGCTTTTGATAGGGTGGATTGGAAAGGATTATGGAGTGCACTGAGAATACACGACGTAAGAATGAGTTTGTTAGGAGGTTGGGGTCCTTTATGAAGTTAGTACAGCATGTGTCATGGGGAAGAAGCTCAGTGATCTTTTTAATCCACCCCGTCCTGTTGACGTACACATGTGCCCGAATGTTTTGTCACTGTGACTCCCACTGACGTTTATAAATGCCCTGCAATTGCAAGGTCTGTAATTTGTACATTTTTCAAATTCCGCATGTGATTTTTGGTACATATACACGGGACAACTTCATCTATCTGAAGCCAGGTGGGGACAATGCCTTACCCCACATGACCTCTCCCTCCCCCAACATGCCATTGTCTCGGCAACTCACCTGTTACTAATGACCTGGCCAGTACATGTTGTGCCATGGTACAAAATTCAAGGAAAGTGTGATTCCCCAATCGATGACGATGTGAAGGACAAAGTATACGTGGCATCAGAGGAAGAAACGCGCAGAAGTGATGAGCAGGTAACGTCGCCAAGGAAGGTGCAGTATGTTGATGTGCTTGGTGAGTGAAACAATGCTCATATTGCCTACCATACTGAGTGAAAACCAATATACTCTTGTACTACATAAAAATTTGTACCAAATAAATAAATATCTACCTATTCTGAGTGGTTTGGAATTGTTACTCCTTCCATAGAAAACGTCTTCTCTGGAGCCGGGCTAGATACAAGACGGTACCAGGTGAGGGGAAGGTCACCTGTACCAGGCATTTCTAAGCTCAGGTGAGCACTCTCTCTCTGAATTTTCGATGTTTCTCAAAAAAAAAAAGGGGGGGCGGGGCAGGGGGGATGGGAATGGGGAAGGTCACCAGTGAAAATATCTGCCAGGACGTGGCGGGTTAACATCAAAATGTAAGTGTAAGCAGGAATGTAACTGATGGCTGTTCGTTATACATAAATAAATCATTCATCATCTGGACCTCCTTTCCCACCCTAGGGCAAGATGAAGAGTAGCAATGTCCAGACAGCCCAAATCTGCCCAATCCAATGGGCCACACTTCCATTCACTCACCACTCAAGCCCCCGGAATCCTGGCTCTATCGGATAGGCCAAAAACATTGGCCACATTCTATAGCTTCATATAAGTGTACCTGATAAAGTCAATCCGGATGCTGCCAAGTTAAAAAGGGGTGCCAAATCCCTGATCATGCACTTCTCAGAACATTCATTCAGCCAGCTTACATACTCGTCCACCATATCCCTCCACCTTCTTCTTGGCCTACTTCGCCTCCTCCCTCCAAATTCGCTCTGATATACCTTTTTCACAACTCTTATCGTTATCCATTCTCTCCACATGACCATAAAATATGTATAATATACTGTATAAATGTTTGTATTCTGGGTGTGAGTCTTTGCAGGATATGTCAACTGAACCTTTGCAGGATTTTTCTTTTTCTTTTAATGAACCCCTCATAATTGGAAACTTCCCCCCCCCCC
>JAGKTI010000162.1:3862-19481 GCA_018397915.1 Birgus latro
AACCTATGCTTACCATAAAGATTTTCATGCCTAACTTGTTTTCATCATGCTGTAAATGTTTTAAAAAATTACCCTAAATGTTAATCATAATTTCCTGCTTCCAATTTAATTTTTTCATGCATGGTTTTTTAGTGCACCAGCTATGAAAATGGTGAAAGGCAGTGAATTTCATGTCCAGTCCTAACCTAATCTAACCTAACCTAACCTAACCTAACCTAACCTAACCTAACCTATCCTAACCTAACCTTTGACTACCATAAAGATTTTCATGCCTAACCTGTTTTCATCATGCTGTAAATGTGTTAAAAAATTACCCTAAATGTTAATCGTAATTTCCTGCTTGCAATTTAATTTTTTCATGCATGGTTTTTAAGTGCACCAGCTATGAAAATGGTGAAAGGCAGTGAATTTCATGTCCGGTCCTAACCTAACCTAACTTAACCTATCCTAATCTAACCTGTGCTTACCATAGAGATTTTCATGCTTAACCTGTTTTCATCATGCTGTAAATGTCTTAAAAAATTACCAAAAATATTAATCATAATTTCCTGCTTGCAATTTAATTTTTTCATGCATGGTTTTTAAGTGCACCAGCTATAAAAAAGGTGAAAGGCAGTGAATTTCATGTCCGGTCCTAACCTAACCTAACCTAACCTAACCCATCCTAACCCAGCCCATCCTAACCCAACCTATGCTTACCATAAAGATTTTCATGCCTAACCTGTTTTCATCATGCTGTAAATGTCTTAAAAAATTACCAAAAATTTTAATCAGAATTTCCTGCTTGCAATTTAATTTTTTCATGCATGGTTTTTAAGTGCACCAGCTATGAAAAAGGTGAAAGGCAGTGAATTTCATGTCCAGTCCTAACCTAACCTAACCTAACCTAACCTAACCTAACCTATCGCATCCTAAACTAACCTGTGATTACCATAAAGAATTTCATGCCTAACCTGTTTTCATCATGCTGTAAATGTGTTTAAAAATTACTCTAAATGTTAATCATAATTTCCTGCTTGCAATTTAATTTTTTCATGCATGGTTTATAAGTGCATCAGCTATGAAAAAGGTGAAAGGCAGTGAATTTCATGTTCGGTCATAACCTAACCTAACCTAACCTAACCTAACCTAACCTAACCATTTTTTTGGTAGCAGTTTACATCATTTACTGTATATGATGCTTTGTATCCAATAATTTAGTGCATAAAATGTGAGAAAAGATGATTTCCA
Organism: Birgus latro; assembly: GCA_018397915.1. Lineage (NCBI taxonomy): Eukaryota > Metazoa > Arthropoda > Malacostraca > Decapoda > Coenobitidae > Birgus > Birgus latro. The sequence goes on from JAGKTI010000162.1 coordinate 5,093, forward strand.
TGTCCGATACTTACTTGTACTATGCTGGCAAGTTCTGAGCACCTATGCCTCACTCACCTCTAAATCATCATTTTTTGGTTAAAATTAAATTAATTCATGCTTTGTGTGCATTATTTATGTGAAAAGAGACCTAAATAAGTGCTATACATGTCCAGTAGGGAGGTAGGAAGGTAGTTTTCTGATTTAGGTTAGGTTAGGTTAGGGTCATGAATGACCAGTGCTGGAGCTTCAGAGCCCAATATCCGGTCAAAACCAACATTCGGACATGCCTTTGGCTCTATTACATCGGATATTGGAGGGATTACTGTATTTTGATTTGGAGAAGGCCTTTGACAAGGTACACCATAAGAGACTAATGTGGAAATTAGAGCATATAGGAGGACTGAAGGGTAACCTCCTGGAATGGATGAGAGATTTTTTGTGAGACAGACAAATGAGGACAGTAATAAAGGACATGACGTCTGGATGGAGAGAAGTAACAAGTGGTGTCCCACAGGGCTCGGTGTTGGTGCCAGTAATGTTCCTGATTTATGTAAATGACAAGGTAGATGGAGTGAACAGTTATGCAAGTCTGTTTGCTGATGATGCAAAGACCTTGAGGAAGGTAGAGGTTGAAGGGGATTGTAAAATGCTTCAGGAGGATCTGGATAGGATACATAATTGGAGCCGGATGTGGGAAATGAAGTTCAACGCAAAAACATGTAAAATGTTGGAAATGGGTAAAAGCACCAAGAGACCATCACTGAATTATATGATGGGTAATGAACCAATCACAAAAGCGAGAGAAGAGAAAGATTTAGGAGTGCTTGTCCAGGATACTTTGTCACCTGAAAAACACATTAACAAGATTGTTAGAGAGACATATAAACACTTGACCAACATAAGAGTGGCATTTCATTACATGAATGAAGAGTTGATGAAAAAACTGATACTGGCCATGCTCCGCTCCAGGTTAGAATATGCAGCAGTAGTGTGGTCCCCACACAAAAAGAAAGATATAACCAAGGCTGATAGAATACAAAGGACAGCAACCAAGATGGTCCCCAGTCTGGCAGATCTGTCATACAGTGAGAGGCTGGAAAGGCAGGATTTGCCTTCCTTAGAGGAAAGGAGAGAGAGGGGTGACATGATTGCAGTGTTCAGGACCATGATGGGAGTAGATAAAATTGATAGAGATGATCTGTTTTTTTGAGATGAGAGCAACAAAGGACATGGACTGAAACTGAAGAAGCCACACTGCTTGAAGGACATCAAGAAATATAGATTTCCGTATAGATGCATAGACCTGTGGAATAGACTGGACAAAGAGATCGTCCAGTCTAAAAACTTAAACGAGTTTAAAGGAAAATTTAACCTACTGAGAAAAAGAGACGGGACCCCACAAGCGTAGCTCATTTCCTGTATATCACAATTAGGTAAATACAATTTGGTAAATACACACACACACACACACACGAGGAAGGAGGGGCGAGGCCATTGAAAGTGAAGTTTAAGTCCTAGGCAGTTGTAAATGAAATCATGAATAGGCCATGGAAATTAGCAGACAAAGAGGGGTTCAAAAATGTTTAGATAAGGGTAGATGCAAATGCCGAAGAAAGAGCTAAAATAAAGGAGTTAGTAAAGGAAGCTAAGGCAAAAAATGAACTGAGAACGGAGGAGGAGAAGACAGTGTTTTATTGGAGAGTTATGGACCACAAATTGAGGATGTGGTACCGACGGAGAGGAGGAGAGAAGAGGGTAAAAGTAATAATGAAAAAAGTTTGAATGTGGCGTACACTAATGTTGATGGATTAATATGGCAATGTTAGAAATCAACGATTTCTTGAGGGTACATGGACCTGATGTTATGTGCTTTGTAGAGGCTAAGCTAAGTGACAATATTGATATCCGTATGGGAGATGTTAAATACAAATTGTGGAGAAGAGACAGAAAAGATAAAATGGGAGGAGGAGTGATGATAGCAGTGAAGAACAACTTAAGTGTAGATACTGTGGAAGTGGGAGAGGGTAGGGCCGAAGTGATAAATATGAAATTAGAAACTGGAGAGAACTGTAAGAGAGATATAGCTGTAGTATATGTTCCACCTATTACAAGAGCATGGATTTATGATGAATACCAGGAGATGTTGGCAGACGTGGTTAGTTATCTACAGAAAGTGATTGAGAAAAGCAACAACATAATTCTAATGGGTGATTTTAATTGTAAAGAGGTGAACTGGGAGGAATGGAACTCAGGAAGCAGCAAAGATTCGTTGGGCACTAAATTGTTAAATATATCAATGAATAATGTAAAGACGCAGTGGGTCAAAGAAGAGACACGATTCCGAGGTGATGACACACCAGCAAGATTAGATTTGCTACTATCCAAAGAACCTGATGTAATTGAGTCTTTGAAATATCTGTGTCCTATAGGAAAAAGTGATCTCATGGTCATTGAGTTCCAGATGATAATAGGGAATGTGGTGCCAAGAGATGAGCTTTATAGGCAAGGAAGATACAACTTTGGGAAAGCAAACTTTGCAGAATTGAGAAAAATTTTTGAAAATGCAGATTGGAGAAAATTCAGAGAAACAAGAGAGATTCAGAGGAAGTGGGATATCTTTCTAGACCTCTATAATTCAGAAGTGGAAAAATATGTTCCAAGACCAAGAAGGTAAGAAAACAGGAAAAAGGAGTGGTTTAATAGGTGTATGATAGCGAAAAAAGAGAGGGACATGGTGTGGATCAAATGGAGAAAGTGAGGTAATAACAGAACAATGGAAGAATATAAAAGAACTAGAAATGAATATACAAGAATTCGTAGAGAGGAAGAAAGGAACTTTGAAAGAGGTATACTCGACAGATGTAAGGATGAACCCAAATTGTTGTATAGATTTGTTTAATGGCAAATTGAAACAAAAGGAAGGAATCACCAAACTGAAAGTAGGAGAGGTCTATAAAGATGCTGCAATGCATCTGAAATAATGAACAAACGTTTCCAATCAGTTTTTACTAATGAAGGGGAGTTTGTGGAGGGGGAGGGAGAGACTAGGAATGTAGTGATAAAAGATATAAAAGTGGAAGTGCAGGAAGCGAACAAATTACTGGAAACTCAAGATGTAAGGAAAGCCCCAGGACCGGATGCAATTTCAAATTTCGTACTGAAGGAATGCAGAGAGCAACTGGCGGATAAGATTCACAGTTTAATTGTGTGTTCACTGGAAGAAGGGAAAGTGCCTCGGAAATGGAAGAGAGCAAATGTGGTACCAATTTACAAGGGAGGAAACAAGGAAGAACCCCTGAACTATAGACCAGTGTCCTTAACCAGCATGGTTGCAAAATTGTGCGAGAGGATTCTGAAAGATACTATCTATCTATTGCCAGACGCCTCAATCCCGAATTCGGTGGCCACAAACAAATCGCCTCCATGTCACTTTGTCCCCTGCCATTTCACTACCACGCTTCCAACTCACACCCCCCTCTCTCACATACATATAAAAAAGATACATATAAAAAAAATCTGGAAGAGATGAATATTTTGACTGAAAGTCAATTTGGATTCAGAAGTGGGAGGTCATCTGTCTCCAACTTGTTGAGCTTTTACTCAGGAGCGATTGATGTGCTACAGGAGAGAGACGGTTGGGTGGATTGTATTTATATTTGGAGAGGGCTTTTCTTTGACAAGGTACCCCATAAGAGACTAATGTGGAAATTAGAGCATATATGGCATATAGGAGGACTGAAGGGTAACCTCCTGGAATGGATGAGAGACTTTTTGAGAGACAGACAAATGAGGACAGTAATAAAGGACAGGACGTCTGGATGGAGAGAAGTAACAAGTGGTTTCCTACAGGGCTCGGTGTTGGCGCCAGTAATGTTCCTAATTTTCGTAAATGATAAGGTAGATGGAGTGAATAGTTATGCAAGTCTGTTTGCTGATGATGCAAAGATCTTGAGGAAGGTAGAGGTTGAAGGGGACTGTAAAATGCCGCAGGAGGATCTGGATAGGATACATGATTGGAGCTGGATGTGGGAAATGAAGTTCAATGCAAAAAAATTAAAATATTGGAAATGGGTAAAAGCACCAAGAGACCATCACTGAATTATATGATGGGTAATGAACCAATCACAAAAATGAGAGAGGATAAAGATTTAGGAGTGCTGGTCCAGGACAGTTTGTCACCTGAAAAACACGTTAACAAGTTAGTTAGAGAGACACATAAACTCTTGACCAACATAAGAGTAGCATTTCATTCGTGAATGAAGAGATGATGAAAAAAGTGATAGTGGCCATGATCCGCCCCAGGTTAGAATATGCAGGAGTTGTGTGGTCCGCACAGAAAAAGAAAGATATAAACAAGATTGAGAGAATACAAAGAACAGCAACTAAGATGGTCCCCAGTCTGGCAGATCTGTCATACAGTGAGAGGCTGGAAAGGCTGGATTTGCCTTCCTTAGAGGAAAGGAGAGAGATTGGTGACATGATTGCAGTGTTCAGGACCATGATGAGAGTAGATAAAATTGACAGAGATCTGTTTGTATGGGATAAGAGAGCAACAAGAGGACATGGACTGAAACTGAAGAAGTCACGCTGCTTTAGGGATATCAAGAAATATAGTTTTCCGTATAGATGCATAGACCTGTGGAATAAACTGGACAAAGAGAGCGTCCAGTCTAAAAACTTAAATGAGTTTAAAGCAAAATTTGACTTACTAAGAAAAAGAGACAGAACCACACGAGCGTAGCTTATTTCCTGTATATCACAGAGAAGGTAAGTAGTGTGTTATAAGAGCAAAAGGCAAAGTGGGCACGTGTGGAAGAAGAACAGAAAGAAGTGATCAGCTTAAGGGAAATTATTCATGAAGAAATGGAAATGAGCAAGAAAAAATGGAAGAAAATATAGTGATAATATTGAAGAATAAAGAGAAAATAGTGAGAGAAACAGTAGAAAGGAACAGATGTGTCATAATATTTGGAAACAGGGAGGAGGAAGAAAAAGTTAGGCCTGTGAGGCTCGAGAGAGACTCGAATCAGGTGAGGAAAATTTTGGGCAAGATCGATCCCGAATGAAACAAGTGGGAAAAAGAAATTGAGGAAGAAAGGAGGATAGGGCCATACAAGAAAGGGGAAGCAAGACCAATTAGAGTACATCAGAAAGTATAGTAAATGATATACTTAAGGTGACGTGGAAACTAAGTAAAGAGGCAGGGATGGAAAATATTATAGTAAGAAAAGATTTGAACGATGAAGAAAGAGAAGTTTTAAAATCTTTGAAGGACCAAGTAAAGAAAAAAAATGACAGCAGGACAGAGGAAGAACATAAAACTTTTTTTTGGAGAGTGATAGATATGAAAGTAAGGAAGTGGTATGTGGGGAACTAGATGTGAAGGAAACATGGGGATGGATATGAATATGAAAAAGAGAAGAATGAGTAAAGATAAAAACAGTGCAGCAAATCTGAGTTTCATGTACAGTAATGTAGATGGGTTAATGTCCAAGAAAGGGAAAATTGGAGACTATAGAAATGAAAATAAACCTGAAATTGTTTGCTTGGTAGAGACTAAATTGCCCTGAGATGTCGATACAAAATTATTTGGATGGAACAATTATAACATTTGGAGGAAGGTCAGAGAAGGTAAGTTTGGGGGAGTTATATTGATATTAACCTGTAATGACCTAAGAGCAAAGGATATAGAAATTGAAAACACCACGGCTTAACTTTTGGAAATTGAAATAGAGGACAGTTATGAAGAAAAATAGATGTAATAGTATTTTATATGCCCCCCAAAACTAGGGCATGGACGAAGGAAGATTACGAACAGTTAATTAGAGAATATATTATTAGGCTAAAGATGTTAACGAACAAAGAAATAGAATAATAATAATGGGAGATTTTAACAGTAGAGAAGTTGATTGGGAAATTATGGATGCTGAGAACAATGAGGAATCATGGCGAAATAAATTAATGGAATTGGTGATGGAAAACACGTTAACCCAATTGATCAAAGAAAACACAAGAATTAAGGGTGGCGACAAACCATCGAGGCTCAACCTAGTATTCATAAAGGACCTAAATGTTGTGAGGAACATAACCTACCAATGCCCCTTTGGTAAAAGTGATCATCTGGTAATTGAGATGGAAGTGGTAGGAGTAAGGGAAGGAGAAAGAGATGAAAAACACAGAGAAAATAGGTACAATTATGGGAAGGCAACCTTTGCTTCCCTGAGGAACTTTTCCAAAATGTAGACTGTAGTAAAATGAATACGATCATAAATGTTGATGAGAAATATGAGTTTTTGATAGAAGTATATAAAACAGGAGTTACTAAGTATGTCCCAAAATTTTTCTGCAGCTATGGAAAGGAAGAAAGAATGGTTTAGCAACAGATATAGGATGGCACAAGAGGCAAGAAAAAAAGCTTGGAATAAAGTGAGAAGAAGGTATAGTGAAAGTGCTTGGGAGGAGTAGAAGCAGGTAAGAAATGAATATGTAAGAGTTTGGAGAGAAGAGGAAAGGAAATATGAAAAAGATATTGTATCTAACTGTAAAAAAGAGCAAAAACTATTTTATAGGTTTGTAAATGGAGTTGAGAGGTATATGAGGGAGGAGAGAGTGAGCTGGGGGGAGGGTAGGCAAATGGTGGGTGACAGAGCGACTTGGAGGCGTTTTGTCTGCGGCCACCCTTTGCGGGATTAGGGCGTCGGGCTATAGATAGATAGATAGATAGTAAATGGCAGAATGAAAGTTAAGGACAGTACAGTATCGTACAACTGAGGGATGGAGATGAAACATATGAAAGAGAGGAAGACTTGTTCGAAATAATGAACAACAAGCTGCAGTCAGTTTATGTATTGGAAGATGAATTTAGGGAGCCTGAAATGGAACCCAGGCTGATGGGAATGGCTGAAATTACAGTTGACATAAATGAGGTGCTACAGCTGATGAAGGATTTGGATGTTAGAAAAGCAGTGGGACCAGATGGTGTGGCTGGTTGGATCCTGAAGGAATGTGCCGACCAGTTAGTGTGGCCAGTATATGTCATCATTAAGACCTCGCTTGATAATGGACAGTTACCTAAAGACTGGAAAAGACCAAGTATTGTGCCAATCTTCAAGGGAAGAGGTAGGGAGGAACCACTTAATTATAGACCTGTGTCACTTACTAGTATTGTTTGTAAAATCTGAGAGAAAATTATTAGAAAAAGATGGATAAAGTATTTAGAAGAAAATGAAGTGATAACACCAAGACCGTTTGGTTTTAGGGAAGGAAGATCATGTGTTACTAACCTATTAAGTTTCTACAGTAGGGTAATAGATGTCATACAGGAGAGAGAGGGATGGGCAGAGACTGTGTCTATCTGGATCTTAAGAAAGCATTTGACAGGGTGCCCTATGGGAGGCTACTGTGGAAGTTGAAGACCTTTGGAGGGGTGCATGGGAAACTATTAAAGTGGATGGGAGATTATTTGATAGGAAGGCAGATGAGAACAGTTATAAGAGACAAGGTTTCGCAATGGAGAAATGTGACTAGTGGAGTACCCCAGGGCTCTGTTCTTGCTCTTATAATGTTTCTGATATATGTAAATGTTTTGCCAGAAGGTTTGAATAGTTACGTGAATATGTTTGCAGATGATGCTAAACTTATGAAACATATTAAATGTATTGATAGTTGTAAAGAACTGCAAGAGGACTTGGACAAACTCTACAGCTGGAGCCAGACTTGGAATATAGATTTTAATGCCAAGAAGTGTCATGTATTAGAAATGGGAATAAGTGAAAGTAGACTGCATTGGACATACAAAATGGGCAATGAGATCTGTCTATCTATTGCCAGACGCCTCAATTCCGCACGAGGTGACCACATACAAATCGCCTCCATGTCGCTCTGTCCACCGCCATTTCACTATCCCACTCCCAGCTCACACACCCCTCTCTCATGTACCTCTCCACTCCATCCCTCCATCTCATCCTCCGCCTCCCCCTCCCTCTCCCCCCCTCCACCTCACTCACATACACTCTCCTCATCAGTCTCTCACTCTTCATCCTCTCCACATCCCCAAACCACCTTAACGTGTTTCTCCTAATGCTTCCTATCACGTCCAGATCCACACCACAATGCTCCTTCACTTCCTCATTTGTTAGTCTGTCTCTCCATGTGACTCCACATGCTCTTCTCAAATAACTCATTTCCACTGCTCTCACTCTTGACTTCTGTCCTTCCAACAGGGTCCAAGCTTCACTTCCATATGTTAGAGTTGGTCACAATACTGTCAATGTAACAACTTTTTCACTTCCATGCTCACTTCCCTGTTTCTTATCACTGCTTTCAACGAACCAGCAACCTTCCTTTCCTGCTGCACCCTTTCAAGCACTTCGCCCCCCAGACTTCCATCCTTTCTCATCACACTACCCAAGTACTTAAATGCACTCACATTCTCCATATCCTCCCCATCCAATCTCACTGTACATTCAGTGGCTTCACTTCTCTCGAAGACCATCACTTTACTCTTCCCCACATTCACCTTTAGATTCCGTTTCTTACACACTCTCCGAAACTCATCTACAACGCCTTGCAGCTCCCCTTCGTCTTCACTCAACAACTCAGTATCATCTGCAAACAACAGTACAGGGAGTTTCCAAACACTGCCTTCTTTCACTAGGGCCGCTCCAACATCCACTGCCCAACCTTGTTTTTTTTTTATAACCTCATCCATATACAGATTGAACAACCATGGAGACATGACACGTCCTTGTTTCAATCCAACCTTCAAATGGATAGATTCACTCAGTTTGCTGTCCACATGCACTGCAGCCTTAGCTCCCTCATACATACTCTTCACTGCCTTCAACAACTTCCCATCCACTTCATATATTCTTAATACTTGTCACAGTCTTTGTCTATTCACGCTGTCATATGCTTTCTCCAAATCCATGAAGGCTTTACACATCTTCTTTCCCTTCTCTAGAAACTTTTCCACTGAAGGTCTAAGAATGAATATCTGGTCTTCCCTTCCTTGGGAGTGATTATTCGGGATGACTTGTCATCAGAAAAGCATATAAACAAAATCATTGGGGAACTGATTGATCATTGACTAACATGAGAGTGGCTTTTAATTATATGGATGAGGAAATGTTGAGGGAGTTGATAGTGACCATGATAAGACCAAGACTTGGGTATGCGTCTGTGGGATAGTCACCTCATTTAAAGAAGCATATTAATAAACTAAAGAGAGTTCAGCGGGTGGCAACGAGGATGATACCATGTTCAAGGGAACTCACCTACGAGGAGAGATTGGAAAAACTTATGTTACTAACACTGCACGAGAGAATGGAAAGAGGTGACTTGATCACGATTTTAGAAATGTAAGGAAAGGGTGGATAGAGAGGATCTTTTTGTGTTGGATGATGGAAGAACAAGAGGTCATGGCTTCAAGTTGAAGAAAAGTAGATGTCTTAATGATCTCAAAAGGTTCAGTTTCCCGAATAGAAGCTTAAGTATTTGGAATGACTTAGACGAAGAGGTGGTGCAGGCGAAAAACATTCATGTATTTAAAACTTGATTAGATGAATGGAGATACGGAGACAGGACAACAGGAGCTTAGCTCAATTCCTCAATACTACAAATAGGTAAATACACACACAGACATAGACACACATACACACAGGCACAGACACCCAAACACACAGACACAGACACGTACGCACGCAAGTACACGCAAGCACCCAAGGCTGGTAGGTATGGCCGTTGTCAGCGTTTTTTATTGTCAACGTTATAATGCTTTAATTTCTTGCTGCAACATTCATAGTTATATTATATACTTTTCACATGTCCTAGTGTTTTGTTTGTGTATTAGTAATGTGACTATGAGTGTATAGTATGGGGTTAGCTTGAGATGTAACTGCCAGTTAAGAATGACGAGTGGGGGTTGGGTGGGGTAGGGGTATGGGGAAGGGTTGGGAGCTGGGGTAATGGCGGGTGGAGCTTGTTTCGTCACCCCCTTCCATCCTCCCTGAGTATACAGAGTTACAAAGGGGGCACCCCTGAGCAGAAATTACTGATTGTGAGTGTGCCTGTGTGACTGGTGTCTGGAATGATTCTCAGCCAGCAGATATTGTCCATTGCTTCCGAAATCCGTTGATTTGAGGTCTGTAGAATCGAGGGTCAGCTGTGTGTGTGTATATATATATATATATATATATATATATATATATATATATATATATATAAAATAGTGGTTTTGTTTTCAACACAAAATATGAATATACAGTATGTTATATCGTTGCGAATCTCTCCTGGGGAATTGTGTTATGTTAAAGTCAACAGGGAATGAAATGCATTCAAACCTCAGTTTGAATCCAGCAAACTTCCGTGACATTCCTGACAGCACTACAGACATCTACAGTGGGGCCCCTTGGATAGCGACCTTATTAGTCCACCAAAATGGCCGCTATCCATGAAATCGCTACCTGAGGGGCAAACTTCTTACCTAAAAAAATTAATACAGTCCTAGACTCCTTCAGCTATACCCCTAATTTCCTCCATTATCCATCAGTATCACGTCATATTTCTTCAGTACAGTACTGTAATAAGATAAACGTATACTACGTACAGTATTCAAAAAATTATCTTTTTCTTTTCCTCCATGCAGTATTGTTTCTTTGGCTTGCCACGCATGTATTGTCTGGCCTTTTCTGTCACTTTTACATTACCAGCACATCCTGTTTTTTCCCTGGGCCACCACCACCACTTGGGCCAGCCCCCGATGTTGAAGCCATGATATTAGAACACTCAGTAGCCAGACAATAAATGGAAGGTCACAAAAAACTTTAACAATGGCGAGAGACTGTGACAAGTTGAATGGATGCGCGGTGTGTGGATAAACAAACAATCTTCTTCTTCTTCTTCTTCTTGGGGTAACTGCGGGGAGATTCACCTTCCAACTGTCAGTATCGCTTAGATACCGGCATTCCCCCAAGTAGAAAGGAAAGGTAAAGGAAAAATTTAAAACTGTAAAATTTGGTAGGAGAGAGATAGTTGGAGATCAGTTATAAGAAAAGCTTAAGATACATACTTTCACATGGGTCAATGAACTACGGTCCTGACTCCTTCAGGTATATCCCTAATTTCCTCCAATAACCATTAATATCATGTCATATTTCTTCAGAAATAAGATAGTATATTACATATTCAAAGAAGATTAACAAACTTACTTTTATTTCATTTTGAGTGCCACTTACAGGCCGGTCCTGCAGTGGACCTCAATGGCTGATGACAATGATATTGTTAGCAATTGTAGTTACCGTACCGTGGCAACCTGCTAGAGCCGCTAAAAAATAAATACCTGTACTACACTCCAACGAAATCCTAAATTCCTACTTTGAACACTAATAAAATAAACTTAACATGCAAATGGATAAACAAACTTTTAAATCGTTTTTGCTATTTGTTGTTGAAATTACTGTCGTGCTTGGTGGTTATTGTACCGTAGCAACCTAGCGACAACGGCCCTGACTCTGCTCACTCTCCATCTCTTATCCCTGCTAGAGCCGCTAAAAAATAAATACCTGTACTACACTCCAACGAAACCCTAAATTCCTACTGTGAACACTAATAAAATAAACTTAACATGCAAATGGATAAACAACTTTTTAATCATTTTTTCTATTTATTGTTGAAATTACTGTCGTGCTTGGTGGTTATTGTACCGCAGCAACCTAGCGACCACGGACCTGACTCTGCTCACTCTCCATCTCTCATCCCTCATCTTTCTCTTGTTCCTCACGTCGTAACACATGCAAACGAACTTCATTCTCGATGCGATGGGCCTCTGTTTCCTCATCTTCCCAACCATCATATAGGTCCTCCTCGAGCTGAACAGGGGCCATGTCGACATCGTCCTCTTCGTCTGACGAGGCATTCAAAAGGGCTGGTCTCTGTACCTCACGCTATATTGTTTCTTTGGCTTGCCACGCATGTATTCAGTGGCCTTTTTTGTCACTTTTACACTACCTGCACTTCCTGTTTTTTTCCCTGGGCCACTGCCACCACTTGGGCCAGCCTCTGAAGTTGAAGCCATGATAACAGAGCACTCAGTCCCCAGACAATAAATGGAAGGTCACAAAAACTTTAACAGTGGAGAGACTGAGGGTTGAATGAACGCACGGCTCATGGATAGACACTGGGTCAATGAACTGACTGAGGATAGACTTGCACTCACTGTTTGTGTTACCAGGGTCCGACCTTGGCAACTCTGCCCATCCACGCACTACAAATGAAGATCAGCTCCCATGCACCATCATTATGAGGATCAGATCAGATGATATTCGCCCAGTATTGCTTTTGAATCAAGTTCCAACCCTGGCAACTCTGCCCACCTGCTAGCTACGTGTTAAATACCTAGCGGATTTTCGCTAACTGTGCACCATCAGCATGAGGATAGACTCGCACTCACTGTCAGTGTTGCCAGGGTCCGACTTTAGCAACTCTGCCCATCACCCACTGCAAATGAAGGTCGGCTTGCATACACCATCAGCATTCAGATCAGATGGTATTCGCCCAGTATTGCTTTTGAATCAGGTTCCGACCTTGGCAACTCTGCCCACCTGCTCGCTACGTGGTAAATGCCTAGCGGATTTTCGCTAACTGTGCAGCATTAATCGCTATGAGATAGTTTCTTTCCTGTCGCTACCCGTGGATTCGCTAAGCAAAAAAACGCTACCCGAGCGGCCCCACTGTATATAATTTTTTTAAATATAACGCTAGCATCATAATTATCATATATCCCTACTAAATTAACTCAAACCGTTCAAATCATACACTGCAGACTTACACGTGATTCTCAACCTATCACCAAACCCTCCTCTGTAGAGAACAGGCTGTGAAGCCTATGCCCAGAGTCGGACACATAGAAAAAAAAAATAATAATAATTAAAAAAAAATAATAATAATAATAATCCACCTCCCCATCCTTCACTCTCACAGTTACCAGACACATGAGGTCTGGCTGCTGCTTCACATTCACCTGTCTCACACCATTGCATCACGAGGTGGGTTATGTGGAACTTTCCCTGACTGTACCTCTTATGCTTTTGAAGAGGGATTATAAGAGGTCAAGAAACTTTCTATTTCAGCTTTCGCAGACTAACGCACAGTATTTGTGATCACTTGTTTACTATTACCAGTGACCTCAAATGACCTCAGAGGTCAACCTTATATAGCCTATGTCTGAACTGAAGGTCATATGAGTCTCCATGCCCAAAATGGGTTGCTGAGTCCAGTCGTTCGAGCTCGTATTACTGGTGACCTCAAATGACCTCGAAAGTCACCTCACATAGCCTATGTCCAAACTGGAGGTCATATGGGTCTCCATGCCAAAAAATGGGCTGCAGGGGTGCCCAGCATTGTGCGGGCCATAAAGGCGAGCACTCCGCTGGTGACTTCAAATGACATTAATTTTTTCATTCATTCATCACTTAATTCACCGTTGCCCGATGAGGAGCGTAGGAGCCCGGGGCTAGGCAAGTTGGTCTTGATATTTGAGATGAGAGTGACCTGCCTCACTCATCCCTGAATGGCATTACGTTTCGTTGTTGAAGGCTCCAACATGCTTGCATACGTCAGCCTTGGTCACCTAATGGCGGCTCTCCACGCTGCTCGATCCCCGCCAACCTCCCTGTTCAATACCTTAACCCTGAGGTCACACTTAATGACCTCGTCCCATGTCTTTCTCGGTCTACCCCTCCCAAACCCTCCCCCAATATTAACACTTCTCACCCTCTACACCCAATTATCATCCCCCATCCTCTCCATATGTCCAAACCACCTCAGCCTACCTCTCCTCATCACAACACCAATACTCTCCAGTCCCATCCTACCCTTTAACTCTTCCATCGTAAATCCAGCCCCCCCAGGCCTTGCACGCAGGGACGCACTGCACATCCACCCAATCGTTGTCATTTCTGTACGTTTAAGCCTGCGAATATCCTCTTCCTTTACTGCCCAGGTCTCACTACCGTACAGCATCACATTCCTAACACATGCTGCATACAAAGACCCCTTAGCATGTAAGGAGAGTCCTTTCAATGTCAGGAGAGGCAACAGCTCCCTGAGCTTCTTCCAACCACTTCTCACCCTAGCAACCGAGCTAGCTCCAGGCCCACCTCCGGCACGTAACATGTCTCCCAAATACCAAATCTCTTCCACACACTCAAGAGACTCACCAGCAAGTTCAATCCTTTCACTCCTAACAATCTCCACCTGCTCTCTCCGACACGCCGCACACATAAAATCAGAATTATCTCGTAGTCTACCTCTAATACCACCACATCTCTCGTGCACCCATTTATCACAAACGCTGCACAAGATGGAATTACTTCCCACACCTTTGTGGCAAACTGCACATGGCCACTCT
>JAGKTI010000162.1:24501-38010 GCA_018397915.1 Birgus latro
ATATTCAAGGAAGAAGGAACCACCGGCCTTGGGCCCACATACTGTTCCCTCCAAGAAAAAGCAACAACAATACAAGAGATCCAAATTCAAGATCCATTCATTTCGAGATGCCTGGACAGACTGCTTTTGAAAGACTGGAGATCATAGGAAGTAGGGAATACAGACAGAGGGAGACAGTTGCAGAGTTGACCATTTGCATAAATGAAGGACTGGAAGTAACAGTTAACTCTTGCATTAGAGAGTTGGACAGAAAACTGATGAGAGTTTGTTGCTAGACGGGTAGTACGTGCCCATCGCAGAGGTGGAGGGATGGAAGCAGACAGTTCAGAGGAACAGTGACCGTTGAAGTAGTGATAGTAGAGAAATAAAGATGCAACGGTGTGGTGAAGAGACAAAGGTTGAAGGGAATCAGTAAGAGGAGGAGAGTTAATGAGACGAAAAGCCTTTGACTCCACCCTATTGAGAAGAACTGCATGTGGGGAGCCTCCCCACATGAGAGTTGTACTTCATACACGGGTGAATAATACCCATGTACAAGGTCAACAACTGTGCAGGGGTAAAGAAAGTTCAGCATCTGCTTAGCACACTTAATCTCTTGGAAGCAGATTTCACAAGAGATGTAATATGTTCTTTCCAAGACAAATCCCGAGAGAATGAAACCCCAAGCATGTTCTATGATGATGCAGGACTGAGCTGTACGTTATTAAACATTAGTGGGTAATCTTGAGGAAGATTTTGTCGGGTTGATAAATGTAAGAACTTAGTTTTTGATGCATTAAAAATAAGATTATTTTTACACCAATCAGAGATATGAGCCAAGTCAGACATTAAGTGTGCCATAGCCTCATCCCTGTTTTGTTGAAGTAACTGCTGAGATGGACATTGTGGAAACCGAATGGAAAGGTGAAGGGTGGAATCATCAGCATATGAGTGGATAGGGTTAGATGTACAGTTTAGAAGGTCACTGATGAATAAAAGGAAGAGAGTTGGTGATAGGACAGAGCCCTGATGAACACCACTGTTGACAGGTTTAGGAGAAGAACGATGGCCGTCTACAACAGCGGCTATAGAACGACCTGGAAGGAAGCTAGAGATGAAGGCACAGATAGAAGGATAGAGACCGTAGGAGGGCAGTTTGGAAATTAAAGATTTGTGCCAGAATCGATCGAAAGTCTTTGAGATGTCAAGTGCAGTGGGAAAGCTTTCGCCAAAGTCCCGAAAGGAGGATGACGAGGAGTCTGAAAGGTAGGTGAGAAGATCGCCAGTGGAGCGTCCCTGACGGAACCCATACTGACGATCAGAAAGAAGGTTGTGACGGGAAAAATGCTTTATGATTTTTCTGTTAAGAATTGACTAAAAAAAAATTTGAGGCACAGGATATTAAAGCAATTGGACGATAGTTAGAGGGTTGGGAATTGTCACCCTTCTTTGGGACTGGCTGAATGGGAGCAAACTTCCAGCAAGAAGGAAAGGTACAAGTTGATAGACATAGGCGAAAGAGTTTACCTAGGCAGGGTGTAAGCACAGAAGTGCAGTTTTTGAGGACAACAGGAGGGACTCCATCAGGCCCATATGCCTTGTTAGTATTGAGACCAGTGATGGTAGAAAATACATCAGCTGAAGAAATTTTAATGTCAGTCAAGAGGAAGTCAGAGGGAGGAAGTGATGAAGGAACAGCACCGGATTTGCCTAAGGTGAAATTGGAGGAGATCAGTAGAAGAAATAGCTCCAGAGCCATCACAGCAGAAAAGAGGAAGGAAGAATGATGAGGTAAAGTTGTTAGAAAGGTTTTTGGCAAGGTGCTAGAAGGAGCGAGAAGAATTCGAGTTGGAGAGTTGGGAACATTTAGCACGGATGAAATTATTTTTAGCAGAGCGAAGAACTGACTTAGCACGATTCCGGGCAGAAAATTTAAAAAATGTGATTCAGGAGTGGGTTGGCTCCGGTACATTTTTAGGGCCCTCTCCCTGTTGCGGACATCATTAGAACAAGCGTGATTAAACCAAGGCTTTCTTGTATTAGTCAGAGGATATGAGAAAGGAATGTATGCTTCCATGCCCTAGAGAATAACCTTCATAATGGGCAAGGCACACTCAGATGGCTCCTGGGCATGGAAGCAATAATCATTTCAAGGAAAATCAAAGAAGTACTGCCTGAGGGCCTCCCAATCTGCAGCTCCAAAGTGCCACAGGCGGCGTTTCTTTGGAGGGTCCACAGGCCGTACCGGAGTGTTAGGACAGGTTAAGGTAATAAGGTTATGATCGGAGGAGCCCAACGGAGAGAAAAGATTAACAGTGTAAGCAGAAGGATTAGTTGTTAGGATGAGGTCAGGTATGTTGGAACTCTCTCCAAGGTGGTCAGGGATACGGGTAGGGTGCTGTACAAGCTGCTCTAGGTCATTAAGGATTGAAAAGATGTAGGCTTGTTCACCAGGTGGATCAGTGAAAGGAGAGGAGAGCCAAAGGTGGTGGTGAACATTGAAATCTCCTAGAATGGAGATTTCAGAGAAAGGAGAAATGGATAGAATGTGTTCCATCGTAAAAGTAGGATAGTCAAAGAATTTTTGATAGTCAGTTGAATTAGGAGATAAGTAAACAGCACAGATATATTTAGACAGAGAATGACAGGAGAGCCGAAGCCAGAGAGTAGAGATTTCAGAAGAATCAAGTTCAGGAACACGAGAGCAAGATAGATCGTTGCGTACATATACGGAACAGCCACCTTTGGCTTTGAAATGAGAATAGAGAAAGTAGGAGGATACAGAAAAGGGTTTGCTGTCAGTTGCCTCAGACAGCTGAGTCTTAGAGAGAAAGAGAAGGTGAGGTTTAGAGGAGAAGAGGTGGTGCTCAACAGAGCGAAAGTTAGAGGAAAGGCCGTGAATGTTACAGAAATGAAGAAGGAGTGAGTCAGACAGTGGTTCCAGGCAGCTCCGTGAGTCGTCACTGGGAGAGGGGCAGATGGTGGGGGCATTTATGTTCCCCCCCCCTCCCCTGGGGACTCCGAGGCATGGTTCACGTGTGCCATTTTGTTTTTACAAATTTTGAAAAGGAAGTGTAGTGTGTAGCATGCATGTAGTTTTGTGTTGACAGTTAGAGAAACTTGTATTGGAGAGCATGCTGGCCTACTCTCTGTGTTACTGAGACACTGAAAAGGTACAGCAAAGGGGGATGGTCAGGAACAAGTCCTGAGGGCTGATGAAACGGGAGCTCCAGCTCTCCCTGTCTTCAGCCTTCCATCCACCTTTTGAGTACTGCCCTGCTCGACTGGTGCTACAGTCTACTCCTACCCCATACCATCTCTCCATTTCTTAAATCTTTCCTCCACCTCCTTTTTTATTCTCTGCAATCAACACCAAATCGTCAGCATACAACATCTCCCACGGGAGTCCATCTCTGAAGTCGAGTGAGAGGGCTTCTAGTACCATGATAAACAACAAGGGACTCAAAACTGACCCCTGATGCACACCAACATTCACAGAAAACTCATCACTCAAACTCCATTCACTCTTACCTGGGTGCGAGCACTCACATACATGGCCATAACCACCCTAACCAGCCATTCTTCCAACCCTAGCTTTCTCATTGCCCACTTCATCACCTCTCTAGGGACAATTATGTGGGCAATAAACCACAACCACGCATTGGATATAAACCTGCACAGCCTCAGTCCGATTGGAGCTCATTAATTGCCCACTAAACTACCAGGTGTCATTATGTGGTTATATGGTTACCACCCAGTATGGTAAATGGTTTTCTGGTGCACAGAAAACCATTTGGCTTGTCACTAAGTGTATGGTCACCTGTAGACAGAAGGAAGAGGAAAGAATGAAAGAAAGAAAGGGAGATGAGGAAGGATGGATTGAAGGTAGGATGAGAGGATCTGAATTTGACCCCTCTAAAAACCATCCTTGGGTCACGCTGATTCAGAATATATATGGGTCTGTGGGTCTCTGGCCCTTGGTTTAGGCATGATTGAAGGACAAACAAACAAACAATGTGGCTCTTTAGTATATATTGATGTATTTTAAATTATTTCTTATTATATTGGTTACAATAACCCTCAGTAGTAGGTGGGGGCGCTCACCATCCACTCACTCGATGTATTGCTGCTCTCAGATGACTGCCTATTCTCGCTTCCTTCCGTCTTTCCACCATTCCTCATTTGTCTTTCTTTCCTTCTTTCTTTTCTATTCCTTTTGTATATGGATGACTTTGCACTGAGTGACAAGTCAATTGGTTTCCAGTACACTGGGAAACCCTTTTCTAAGCTGGGTGGTAACCATATAACCAAATTATTGCACCTGGTGGTTTATTGGGTAATTAAGGTGCTCAGTTAAGGGACTCCAGTCAGTTTGAGCCTGGGTAGGTTTATATCCATTTGGTGTATGGGGTTTATTGCTCATGTAATGTCACTCAGAGATGAATGAGGCTGGTCACTCTCATCTTAAATGGCAGGACCAACTTTTTTTTTTTTTTTTAATGCAAGGAAGAAGGAACCAAGGGCCATCGGCCCGCATACTGTTCCTTCCAAGAAAAAGTAAAAACAATACAAAAGAGAGCCAAATTCAAGATCCATTCATTTCGAGATGCCTGGACACACTGCGTTTGAAAGATTGGAGATCATAGGAAGCAGGGAATACAGGCTAAGGGAGACAGTTCCAGAGTTGACCAGTTGCATAAATGAAGGACTGGGAGTAATGTTTAACTCTTGCATTAGAGAGTTGGACAGAAAAGGGATGAGAGTTTGTTGCTAGACGGGTACTACGTGTCCGTCGTAGAGGTGGAGGGATGCAAGCAGACAGTTCAGAGGAACAGTGACCATTGAAGTAGCGATAGAAGAGAGATAAAGAAGCAACAGTGCGGCGAAGAGACAAAGGTTGAAGGGAATCAGTAAGAGGAGGAGAGTTAATGAGACGAAAAGCCTTTGACTCCACCCTATTGAGAAGAACCGCATGTGGGGATCTTCCCCGCACATGAGAGTTGTACTCCATACACGGGCGAATAAAACCCGTGTACAAGGTCAACGTCTGAGCAGGGGTGAAGAAAGCTCGGAGTCGGCCCAGCACACCTAATCTCTTGGAAGCAGATTTCACAAGAGATGTAATATGTTCTTTCCAAGACAAATCCCGAGAGAATGAAACCCCTAGCATGTTCAAGGATGATGCAGGACTGAGCTGGACATTATTAAACATTAGTGGGTAATCCTGAGGAAGATTTTGTCGGGTTGATAAGTGTAAGAACTGAGTTTTTGATGCATTAAAAATAACAAGATTATTTTTACCCCAATCAGAGATATGAGCCAAGTCAGACATTAGGTGTACCATAGCCTCATCCCTTGTATGCTGAAGTAACTGCTGAGATGGACGTTGTGGAAATCGAATGGAAAGGTGAAGGGTGGAATCATCAGCATATGAGTGGATAGGGTTAGATGTACAGCTTAGAAGGTCATTGATGAATAAAAGAAAGAGAGTTGGTGATAGGACAGAGCCCTGAGGAACACCACTGTTGATAGGTCTAGGAGAAGAACGATGACCGTCTACAACAGCAGCTATAGAACGACCAGAAAGGAAGCTAGAGATGAAGGCACAGATAGAAGGATAGAAACCGTAAGAGGGCAGTTTGGAAATCAAAGATTTATGCCAGACTCGATCGAAAGCCTTCGAGATGTCAAGTGCAACGGCAAAGCTTTCGCCAAAGTCCCGAAAGGAGGATGACCAGGAGTCTGAAAGGTAGATGAGAAGATTGCCAGTGGAGCGTCCCTGACGGAACCCATACTGACGATCAGAAAGAAGGTTGTGACAGGAAAGATGCTTTAAAATTTTTCTGTTAAGAACTGATTTGAAAACTTTTGATACAGAGGATGTTAAAGCAATTGGACGATAGTTAGAGGGTTGGGAATGGTCACCCTTCTTTGGGACTGGCTGAATGAGAGCAAACTTCCAGCAAGAAGGAAAGGTACAAGTTGAGAGACAAAGGCGAAAGAGTTTACCTAGGCAGGGTGTAAGCACAGAAGCACAGTTTTTGAGGACAACAGGAGGGACTCCATCAGGCCCATATGCCTAGTACTGGGCTTCTACGCTTCTCCTGGGGCAACACAGGATTGGGTGATGAGTGACTGAATACAATGACTGTTTGATGATAAGATTGCCCATATAAGTTATTATATAGTCAGACCCCTTCTTACGAAGAATTGACTTACGAAAAATCCGCAGACACGAAAAAAACTGAGAGTGTGTTTGTGTATGTGTGTGGCAGGTCAGTCACAGCCAAGAAGGATGGGGTTAGGTAAGACACTGACAAGGAGGTGAGGTGATGATTGCAATTCAGGGAAGGATATGGGATAAGTGAAGGAGTGGAGACAATAATGGGCTTTAATCTGGGTGGGTGGAGAGAGAGAGAGGCAGACAGACAGACAGAGAGAGAGGGTAGGGTATAGAATAGAAAGGCAGTGGGGTAGAGGGAAAGAACGTTGTGACCTCAGAAACTATGGGATTAGGGTTGCGTTGGAGAGAGAGAGAGTATAGGAATGAGAGATGGACTTATGAAAAAAATGACTTACGAAAGACCTTTAAGAACTAGTTATTTTTGTAAGTTGGGGACTGCCAGTATATAGTTATTTGTATGGATTAATTTTATAATGGGACCCTACAAAGTTTATCAGATGTTCTAGACACATTTGAATTTTCAGAGATGTGATTGAAGAATATCAAAGTAGAAAAGCATAAAACCAGTCAGACTGCTTAACCATGTAACTGCTGTTGGCATGAAGAGCCTGATATTAGGTCCATAGCCTATTTGATTCAGTCTGAGAAGAGACGAGCCTTAAGCTTTTGAAAGCTGGCAGCTTATTGGTCATCTGAATGCATTTTAAACTACTTTTATTATAAGAGTTGCAGCAACCATTTCACAATAATATTGCCAAAATAAGATGTTGTATATAGTTATTTGTATGGATCTTTCCTTCATTCTTTCCTCTTCCTTCTGCCTGTGGGTGACTCCACACTGAGTGACAAGCCAAAGGGTTTCCTGTACACCAGGAAACCATTTACTATGCTGGGTGGTAACCATAACACTAAATATGGAACCTGGTGGTTTAGTGGGTAATTAAGGTGCCCCAATCAGATTAAGCCTGGTCACTCTCATCTTAAATGTCAGGACCAACTTGCCTAGCCCTGGGTTCCTACGCTTCTTATGGGGTGACATAGGATTGGACAATGGTTGGATGGATGGATGGATTAATTTTAACCCTCTCATATACATGGGTTTGATAAAATATGCAACCGCTCAACTTTCATGACGCAGGTTGCCTCCAAGTGAAATCCAACCACTTGCACTTTTTCGACACAGGTTGCGTCCAGCCATATAAGTTGTGGTATTTTTTTGCCACAATTTTCGGCTGTGTCATTCGACTTTCTCCCCTGCCCTTATATCTGTACAGTAGTCCCTCATTCATCCGGATGTTCATTATTCGGATGTGTTCATTATCCGGAAGCTGGACCTTGGCTCTGGACTAAGTCTTTCCTAACTGGCCTTGAGATTGTCACACACACTGCAAGCCATGAGTACATGTTCGGTGACAGCAGCCGTCCGCTTCTCTACTGAACGTATAAAACCCCCCAGTCACCGTGAGTTGTGTTTCTTCATGGCCACTCAGTGTCTAACAGACCACAAGCCACGAGTAAATGTACGGTAAAAGCATCTGTTTGCCTATTGACAGATGTGGGAGAATCCTGCCCACAGCCTCGCTTCTCCCTCCCTCCCGTCCCTCCTCCATACCTCCCTCCCTCACTCCGCTAATCCCTCCCCTCCTTCGCTCTGATAGTACTGACACATGAGTTTTAAAGTTCTTAGCGATTTATTCGACTACTATTGGTTGTATTGAAATTCCGAAGTTACCACAAGAAAACTCATGAAATTCCGCATTCAGATCCTTAACTCGTATAAGGTTCTGGCAGAATTTTGCACTAGGATGGTGGGAAGTTGTATGAAGTTAAGTTTTACTCCTGAACACTATTCTCACTGCTTTTTTGTGCTTTTACTTATCAATTTAATGTGTTTTTATTAGATTATCTTATAGTATAAATACCAGCGAAGATGATGGTATACCATTTATACCAATATAACTAATTTCCAGTGGCATGTTTGGCCTTGGATTTTTTTTTTTTTTTTGAGCCCTGGGAGCAATCATTCGTCACAGATAACTGATTTTCAAACCGCCTTCAGTTTTTTGTGGATTTTTGTTGTTTATGCATTGTTTTCTCGATGTTTAGCATTAAAATGGATAATCCTTTGTGTGTTTTGATGTCTCAATATGTCAGACTGACTGGAAAACAGTGCAAAAATTAGGAGGGGTACTGTACAAACAGTAGTGTATAGGTTTTGTTTTTTGTTTTCATTTTTTTTTCCATGGTTTTCTTGGTGTTTAGCATTACTTTGTATATTCTTATGTGTGTTTTGATGTCTGAATATCAAATTGACTTGAAAACAGTGCCAAAATTAGGAGGGATACAGTACATACAGTAGTGTATAGGTAGGGTGTTTTTTATTTTCAGTATTTTTTTTTTTTTTTTGCATGATTTTCTTGATGTTGAAAATTATTTTGATTATGTTCTGATTTCAGAATAGGGCAGAATGACCAGAAAACACTGCCAAAATAAGGAGGGGTACAGACATACAGTAGTGTATATGTAGGATGTTTTTTGGTTTTCAGAAGTTTCTCTGCATGGTTTTCTTGGTGTTTAGCATTACTTTGGATATTTCTATGTGTGTTTTGATGTCTAAAAATGCTTGAAGGACTGGAAAACACTGCCAGATTAAGCATAGGTACTGTACAAATAGGTTAGGTATAGGTTGGAGTTTGGTATAGGTAGTGTCTGGGTATGGTAGGGGAATAGTGTTCATTATCCGGAAGTTGCCACTACCTGGACTTGCCTTCGGCTCTATTATGTCCGAATAAGTGAAGGATTACTGTAATGTTATGAAATTGCTTCATGTTTAAATGAATAAATGATCTTCCAAATGAACAAAAGAAAAGAAAAGAGAAACTGCTATGTTTTATCATTCACTCATTTATTCAGTTTCTCACAGATATTTAAACATTTTGTCAGTTATTGTTGAGAGAAAGTTGTAAAGCATTCAACAAGCATTGACAAGATGTTTATCTATCTATCTATCTATTGCCAGACGCCTCAATCCCGAACGGGGTGGCCACAAACAAATCACCTCCATGTCACTCTGTCCCCTGCCATTTCACTACCACGCTCCCAACTCACACCCCCCTCTCTCATATACCTCTCCACTCCATCCCTCCATCTCATCCTCGGCGTCCCCCTCCTTCTCGCCCCCTCCACCTCACTCACATACACTCTCCTCGTCAATCTTTCACTCTCCATCCTCTCCACATGCCCAAACCACCTTAACGTGTTTCTCCTAACGCTTCCCATCACGTCCTCAACCACACCACAACGGTCCTTCACTTCCTCATTTGTTAGTCTGTCTCTCCATGTGACTCCACATGCTCCTCTCAAATAACTCATTTCCACTGCTCTCACTCTTGACTTCTGTCCGTCCAACAGGGTCCAAGCTTCACTTCCATATGTCAGAGTTGGTATCACAATACTGTCATGTAACAACTTTTTCACTTCCATGCTCACCTCCCTGTTTCTTATCACTGCTTTCAACGAACCAGCAACCTTCCTTCCCTGCTGTATCCTTTCGAGCACTTCACCCTCCAGACTACCATCCTTACTCATCACACTGCCCAAGTACTTAAATTCACTCACATTCTCCATTTCCTTCCCATCCAATCTCACTGTACACTCACTGGCTTCACTTCTCTCGAAGACCATCACTTTACTCTTCCCCACATTCACCTTTAGATTCCGTTTCTTACACACTCTCCCAAACTCATCTACCAAGCCTTGCAGCTCCCCTTCGTCTTCACTCAACAACACAGTATCATCTGCAAACAACAGTACAGGTAGTTTCCAAACACTGCCCTCTCTCACTAGGGCCGCTCCAACATCCACTGCCCGACCTTGTATCTCTTTTATAACCCCATCCATATACAGATTGAACAACCATGGAGACATGACACATCCTTGTTTCAATCCAACCTTCAAATGGAAAGATTCACTCAGTTTGCCATCCACACGCACTGCAGCCTTAGCACCCTCATACATACTCTTCACTGCCATCAACAACTTCCCATCCACTCCATATATTCTTAATACCTTCCACAAACCTTGTCTATCCACCCTGTCATATGCTTTCTCCAGATCCATGAAGGCTGCATACAACTTCTTGCCCTTCTCTAGAAACTTTTCCACTACGGATCTAAGAATGAATATCTGGTCTACACAACCTCTTCCCTTCCTAAAACCTCCTTGTTCTTCTCCAACTAATTCCTCAGTAATTTCCCTAACTCTGTCAATAAGTATCCTACCATATATTTTTCCTATTACACTGAGAAGGCAAATGCCCCTATGGTTACCACACACTGCTTTTTCCCCTTTTCCTTTGTACAAAAAAAAATTGGCGTTGAATAAATGAGGGAACGAAAAATATGGTAGTATATTTTTTCCTTTTTCTCTTCTCTCATTAGGAAGATTATGTATTCATTTATAACGTGTAGTAATTTCATAATAATGCAGTTACAAATAAGGGCAGGGGAATGAAATTTTTGGAAACACTTTAAAATGTTGAGCCAGCCACTACTAGAGCAGCCGGGTGTGGTCAAAGACCGTAAGATATTTCTACTCCGTAAGCCATTAAAATCTTTCTAATGGAGTTAAAAGTGTCATTTTTTTTTTTTTTTACAAAAATCATTGCAGATAAATGTTCTACAACTTTTTGTCAGCAAACATTGACGAAATGTTTATGTATCTGTGAGAAATCAGTGTTGAATAAATGAGTGAATGATAAATATGGTAATTTATTTTCTCTTTCTTTTCTTTTTTCCTTTTTTTCATTTATGAGGAAGATCATTTATTCATTTATAACATGTAGGAAGTTCATAACAATGCAGTTATAAATAAGGGTAGGGGAGAAAGTTGAATGGGAACATTTTCCTATGTCGCGCAGCTGAGAAGTTTTGCATGCCTGAACAATGTGCACGGCTCCAAGGCATCCGAGGGTTGGCTCTTCTGGTTCAAACTTTGGCATGGATTTACTGGCTGTAAGGCATTTGGCGAGGCTTTGGATGTGGTGGTGGAGGATGTTGGGCCGTTTCGCCAGAAAGTGCAGCGCCTGTTCCAGGAGGGCCCTGCTCTCGGTCAGGTGTACAATGCCAATGAAACTGGCCTTTCTTCTGCTCCTTGCCCACCAACACCATGGTAGAAGAGATGGAGAAGACTATGCCTGGTTGGAAGCTGTTCAGACAATGTGTCTGAGTGTTGTGCTTTGCCAGTGCTAACAGATGCACTGCCTTAAATCTGTTATTGTTGGACACGCAAAACAGCTACATTGTCTCTGTGGGTTGATGGATAGCCTGCCTGTTGTGTGGTACCTTGACACTTCGTCAGCGAGGGTATCTGTTATCAGACAGAGGAACTTGGTATCTCTTGTGGCCAGGTGAACTCCTGAGCCTTGACAGTCCTCCTGAGCATCTGTCAGAGAAGGATTTGGTTCCTGATAATGGCCGTCTTAGGTGCGTGCTTCTGCCACCGAATACGACTGCTCTCATTCAACGAATGGACCAAGGTGTTATTGTGGCAGCCAAGAGACTGTACCGTTAGAGGTTCCTGGACGAGGGGATGGTGGTGCGTGAGGGCAAGGGAAGGGGTCGACACATGTGAGGAGTGGACCTTGGAGAATCTGTGGCGTTACAACATCAAGTCAGCAGTGTTCAACTGGGCTAGTGCTTGCAAGGAAGTCTCCAACAAAACCTTGGAAAGTGGTTGGTCTCATCTCGTTCAAGGATGTGATGCCGTGCATGACTTTGAAAGATTTGACGTGGATGATCTCCACCTTTGGCTCCGAAATGCAGGCAAGGATGTGGACGTCAAGAACATGAAGGATTGGTTGGATGATGATGACAGCGATCCAGGTTATCAGATGTTGTCTGATGTGAAGGTTGCTGCTGCTGTCTCTGCGGGGCCGACAGAGGAAAGTAAAGACAAGGATGTGGACCCTGACTCGGAGCACCCTGCCACTCCATCACTCCCTTGTCTTGGTGCGCTATGGGCTGGCATTGAGCAGGTGCTCAGATATGCCCAGCACCCTTATTGCAACAGGGAGTTGGTGCCACTCAAGCTGGCGATGGATCTACGGGCAGTTAGGGCCGCTGTCATCCTCCAACAGAATCGCCGCACCTATCGTCAGATGAAGATCTCCTCCTGCTGCTGCTGCTGCTGCTGCTGCCGCCGCCTCTGCCGCTGCTGGTACTGCCAAAATTAGGAGGGGTACTGTACATATAGGTTGGGTAGGGGTAGTGTATGGGCACAGTAGAGGATATTGCTCCATATCCAGACATTGCCCATATCTGGATATGCCTTTGGCTCTATTATGTTCAATAAACGAGGGAATACTGTATACATAATATTTTAATAGGGCAATCTTATTGTCAAGTGGTTATTTTAACCCTTATAATAGAAATAAGTTTAAATGCATCACTAGTAATGAATGCACTCGGACAACCAATTAGATGCCAGCTTTCAGCAGCCTAAGGCTCGTCTCTTCTCAAAGTAGATTGAATAGGCTATATTGCCCATTAAACAAGCTTTGTCAAAAACTGCATGCAGAATGAAGCTGGCATTCAGCATTGTCAGTAATCTGTTGAACCTCTTGGTGGTGGTGTCTTTGCCATGGGTCTACACCCTAGAGAGGCTGTTGAAGAGAAGAGGAGGACAGCATGGGGGCCAAACCTCTGCAAAGCCCCCCAGCCCCTCACAGGGCCTGAGAACCTGGGAGTGACTTTGGTCGCCCAGGCAAGTACCAGATCTCTCAACACAACACACACAACAACACCCTTTTTTCTACACTGAGAAATGACTCCCCGGTGGTCATTTCTCAACGACTTCTCCTAGCCGGGGACAATGAGAACAATCCAGGACCCACCAAAAAATTCATGTGTCCAACATCTCAAAACCTATCACTTCACGCCGACAGACAAAGGGTTAACCCCTTAACCGTGGGTCGTCACTTTCGTGATGGTCGGGTGCAATGGATCATACCGCGGGGCATCACTTGAATGACTCTGTGTTATTTTTAATTCCCCCGGGCTTTCAGGTGGAGACTTGTATCATCTATCAGCACTGCCAATGTCCAACAATAGTCAGAGCTGCTAATGTCATCAGTACTCCCATCCATTGTTGACAATTTAGCCATTTTCCCCCATTCTAGACTTCCCTCCCTACCTCCCCTCCATTACCCTCTCGTGTCGTCTGCTCAGCCGCTCCGCGCTAAGTAAATCTTCCCCGGATTTTTCCACTGTTTTCATCCATTAAAATGAGCCCTATGCCCTATTCTTATACAAAATAATATATATATATATATATATATATATATATAA
>JAGKTI010000162.1:38372-61574 GCA_018397915.1 Birgus latro
AAAAAATAAGGTAATTGATAGTGCCATACACCTGGAATTGGCTAATTATCACTTGGCAACATCCAACCTGCACTCAATCGCTAATTTCCCATGCTTTTTTTTCCCGTGAAATATGCCGTATGAGCTACTCTCATAATATAAATGTATATAAGAAAGGAAGGGAGAAGCCTGAGTGATATTTATATTCACCTGGAACTACCTAATTTATTATGTATTGTCTAGATTTCCTACGACTTATTTCTTAGCATATACATTAGCAGCTGACATTTTCAACTCTTTGCTACCGAGATGCAGTCAGTTTGCTCTCGTCCTTCACGATGAAATGACGCCCCTCCATTTCTGCTGCTTTTGTGCCTATTATAAAAGGCCCTGTGACCTCTACCCCTACTAAACATCGTGTGGGAAGCGGTAAAGGACTGTAGATATATATAAGTGTAATAAAGTACTAGAAATAAAGTGTGAGTGTGTATATGAGTAAGAAATGACAGAATACCAGCGGCAAATTAGCGCGAGTGGGAGGCTCGTACGCGCTCGTATTTTACATTGCTTTCACAGTATTTTTTTTTTTTTTTTAGTATGGATTCCAAACTACCTGGAAATCATTGAATAGTGTTTCTAGTGATAATATTAGGCAGTGGTATTCGGATTAGGGGATGTCGGGAAGTTTAAAGTGGAGACTTAGTTACCCAACTTCAGAAGTCTCCACAAGTCCTACAGTAGTCGACGAGTGCTAAAAAAAACATCCCAGGAGAAAGCTGAAGGTATGTGCGATATGCATATGAAATTATAATATTCTAGGACTAATAACTGATTTTTGGCAAATATTTTTAAAAAGTCAGTTGGAGCGTGAATATCCCCGCGGGAATGGCACGGCCAACCTCTGACAACTCCGCAGTGTAGGGGTTAATTTCAGTGCAATTCCTGCAAGAACTGAACCCATTACACCTGCACAACACTTGCATCCAGAAAACATTACACAAACACCTGGACCTGCTCCTTAAGTTCCTTCTCCCCACCCACAAACCTCCCCACCAGCCCCACTTGTACTTCCTCCACACCAACTCAGCCTAACCCACTGATCCTTCCCACGCCATCCAATCCCCTAACCCCTCCCATTCCACCCCAACTCTACCTCCATCACAAACTTCTCCTACCTCTTCCTCTCCACCCACATCCCCACCTTCCCCCCCGTGCTGCAGCACCCAACACACATCGCACACACAACATAAACATACTTCAGTTAAACATAGATGGCATAAACAGCAAAAAGCAAGAACTTACACAATTCATCAAACAACATAAAATACACATTAACATCTTACAAGAAACAAAACTACATAGAACACGAAAACACCTATATTTCATAATTTCACCACCATCAGACAAGACCTGGCCGACGGCAGTGGTGGTGGATTCATCACCCTGGTACACAGATCCATCAACTTTTCAGATACCAGTGCACACACAAAGTCACTTCTCCTACCACATAACACCACAACAGAAATACAATCAATTAAACTATGCACTAGTAACAAATCACATACAGGTATAACAATTCCCAACACATACATTCCCCCCCAGTCGTCCCCTACAGTACCACACAATTACTCTCAAGTACACCACATCACTAACATACCCAACATCATCCTGGGAGGTGATTTCAGTGCCAAGGCGTCGGCCTGGCATGTTGACATCCATGACTCAGACAGAGGGCTGGTACTACAATCCTAGACAGTCTTTTCATACTGAATAATCTCCATCAATATACCCATATCCCATACCAAACCCTCTTCCTCCCATCATCCTCAGACATCAACTTTTGCTTCCCAAACCTCACCCCCACAACATCTTGGAGAGTGGTCAAAACCCTTGGCTCTGACCTCCTCCCAATCATCATCACTACCAAAACCAGAATCATCCCAGCTGGCCATAGACATACACACTAATTATAAGAGAGCCAACTGGGAGGCCTTCACAACTGAAACAGAACAGCACTTTGAAACATTAAACAGTACATCCATCACAAACATCATCACTGCTGTGCACACTTTCAATACAATTATACAAAATGCAGACAAAAGACACATCCCTAGAGGCAACAGAAAGAGACACAACCCCAACTTCCCACCAGAAATTTAAGGCCTTATCAGTCAACGGGACACACTTCAACACTCCCCAACACTCCATATACAAGACACCACACAACAAGTACTAGAACTCATCACTCCAATAAACAATAAAATATCAGAACAGCAAACACTAAATTGGAATAGTTATCTCCAAACACCTAAACACAAAACAGACACCAGCAATCTTTACAAAACACTAAACAGCATCACACTCTCTAACAGCAACACTACACAATCACATGCTGCCATCACAACAACAAACACCATACCCTCAAACAAACAACAGGCAAACACTCTCATCCGTCACTTTTCACATGTCAGCCATCTAAACCCCCATTGTGACGATCGACGGATCATCCGATGTAAGAGACAGTTCCCCACAGACCCAGACTTCGCACCTTTCACTACAACCAGTCGAAACACATCATTTGCATCCTCAAACACTCAACTGCCTGTGGACCAGACAACATAAGCAACATACACCTTAAACACCTTGGACCACAAGGCATACAAACACTCACCAACATATCAAACTACAGCTACTCACGCAGTATAATACCCAGCATCTGAAAGCATAGCATTATCATCACTATCCCCAAACCCAACAAAGTCCCCACATTACCTTCCCCACACCATCCCATCACATTCCTCTGCACCCCTTCCAGAGTCACTGAATGACTGGTACTACAACTAGTTACGTTTTAGGTCACTGCACTCCACAAACACTCTTCTTCCAGACCTTACGCAGAGAGTTTTTGATGGCATGAATTCAGCTAGGCCACCACACAGATCCTAGTCACGCTGAACATTAGCAAAGCTTTTGATGCCATCTCCCACCACAACCTCACAAACAAAATATTCAACACAAACATGTACAGTTACACAAAAAGTTGGCTGGCAAACTACTTAGCAGGCAGATGTGCACATGTAACATTTGCTGGTCAGTCTTCGAACATAAGAAACTTTACAAATGGCGTCCCCCAAGGATCTGTTTTGTCCCCTACATTCTTTAACCTATACATGCACGACGAACCCACACCCCACATACCACAGATACACAGCTTCCTATGCAGACAACTTAACACTTACTTGTACACGTACACACCAAAATGCAAACACAGCCGCACACATCCTCCAACCTTAGCTCAACAGACTACACAAGTGGTTCACCACAAACAGGCTCAGAATAGCCCTAGCCAAATTGTCAGTGACCCTTCTCACAAACTGGACAGCAGAACACAGTCACATTCCACACCCCACCATAAACAACACTCCCCTACCACCCAAACACACACACACACACACACACACACACACACACACACGGAGCTGCTCCTGGATCGAGGGGAAATAATCGCAGAACTAGCAGCGAAAAGGAGATAGCCTATTGTGATTATGTGGTTGAATGCGTGAGTGGTGGTCCCGTCGGATATTAGTTTAAAAAAACGCAAGTTTCGGCCCGAAAAATACGAGACAAAGTGAAAAAGAAAGTTTCCATATGGTTGCATCATGGCGGAGAGAGACGGAGGATTGTTTACAACTGGCGAGGGGGAATTTGCGGGCTTCTCCGAGCTAAATGCAGGCAAAGGAAGTGATAAGCTGCAACAAACAAGAGTAGCAGGAGTAGAGAAAATGGCGGAGAGGAATGTCCAGGAGTTAAAAAAGGTATGGGAAGTAATTAAGCAGCTGCAGGAACGGACCATAGAGCAAGAGAGAGAGATCAAAGTCCTACAGAATAGACTCGAAAAGGTTAGCACACGTAGTGAGGAACAAGAAAAAGAAGTTACAGAATTAAAGGCGAATAATGAATCCGCATCAAATGAAATAAAACAGCTGAAGAGGGAGAATAAGAGTTTGGAAGAAGAAAGGGACAGAATAAAAAGTAAACTAGATGAATACGAATCAAAATCGAGGAGGCAAGATGAGCATATTCAGGAAATCAAGGAGCAACATAAGGGGTGGAAGAAAATACAGGAGGAAGGAAATGTAAATTTGAAGGAAATCATAGAGCAACAAAGTAAGGAAAAAGTGGAAAAGGAAGTGGTTAGAGTACTAAGAAGTAGAGAATCTTTGGTTAGAGATGTAGCAGACAAGAAAAAATGTGTGATAATTTCAGGAATAAAAGAAAAACGAATGACAGTGAGATCTGAAAGAGAAAGAGAGGAACTGAGCAAGGCTAAAGAAATAATATCACTGGTTATGGAAGGAAACAACGAAGCCCAAGAAGAGATTGAAGAAGTGTTTAGGTTAGGAAAGTACGAGGATGGTGGGGCAAGGCCCATGAAAGTAAAGTTTAAGTCCCAAGTAATAGTGAATGAAATCATAAGTAGAACGTGGAAATTGTCAGAGAAAGAGGGGTTTAAAAATGTTTGGATTAGGAGAGATGCAAATGAAGAGGAAAGAGCTAAATTAAAGGAGTTAGTAAAGGAAGCAAAGATAAAAAACGAACAACGAACGGAGAAAGAGAAGACAGAGTTCTATTGGAGAGTTATGGACCAGAAATTGAGAAAGTGGTATCGACGGAAGGTAGGGGAGACGAGAGAATAAAAAACGATGAAAAAAGTTTGAAAGTGGCGTACACAAACATTGATGGACTAATATCGGCAAGGTTAGAAATCAATGATTTTTTGAGGGCACACGAACCTGATGTTATGTGCTTTGTAGAAACTAAATTGAAAGAAGATATTGATATTCATATGGGAGGTGGGAAATACAAATTATGGAGAAGAGACAGAAAAGAAAAAATGGGAGGAGGAGTGATGATAGCAGTGAAGGACAATATAAACGTAGATACTGTGGAAATGGCAGAGGGCAGGGCCGAAGCCATAAATTTGAAATTAGAAACTGGGGAGAATGGTAAGAGAGATATGGCAGTGGTATATGTTCCCCCTAAGACGAGAGCATGGAATGACGATGAATACCAGGAGATGTTGTCAGACATGGTTAGTTATCTACAGAAAGTGATCGAGAAAGGCAACAATATAATCCTAATGGGTGACTTTAATTGTAAAGAGGTGAACTGGGAGGAATGGGACTCGGGAGGCAGCGAAGATTCGTGGGGCACAAAATTGTTAAATATAGCAATGAATAATGTAATGACACAGTGGGTTAAAGAAGAGACACGATTCAGAGGTGATGACACACCAGCAAGATTAGATTTGCTACTATCCAGGGAGCCTGATGTAATTGAATCATTAAATTATCTGTGTCCTATAGGAAAGAGTGATCATGTGGTCATTGAATTCCAGATGATGATAGGGAACATGGTGCCAAGAGATGAGCTTTATAGGCAAGGACGATACAACTTTGGGAAAGCAAACTTTGCAGAATTGAGAAAATTTTTTGAAAATGCGGACTGGAGAGGGTTCAGAGAAGCAAGAGAGATACAAAGGAAGTGGGATATCTTTTTGGACCTCTACAATTTGGGAGTGGAAAAATATGTGCCAAGAGTAAGTGGGAAAGAAAACAGGAAAAAGGTGTGGTTTAATAGAAGGTGTATAATAGCAAAAAAAGAGAGGGACAAGGCATGGAACCAATGGAAAAAGAGAGGTAATATCAGAACAAAGGAAGAATATAAAAGAACTAGAAATGAATATACAGGAATACGTAGAGAGGAAGAAAGGAACTTTGAAAAAGGTATAATTGACAAATGTAAGGATGAACCCAAATTGTTTTATAGATTTGTTAATGGTAAATTGAAGCAAAGGGAAGGAATCACCAAACTGAAAGTAGAAGGAGAGGTCTACAAGGATGCAGTAATGCAAGCTGAAGTAATGAACAAATGCTTCCAATCGGTTTTCACTAAGGAAAGGGAGTTTGTGGAAGGAGAGGAAGTGATTAGAAATGTAGTGATAAAAGATATAAAAGTGGAAGTGCAGAAGGTGTATAAATTACTGGGAGCTCAAGATGTAAGGAAGGCCCCAGGACCGGATGGAATCTCTAATTGGGTACTGAAGGAATGCAGAGAACAACTGGCGGATAAGATTCACAATTTAATTGTGTGCTCCTTGGAAGAGGGGAAAGTGCCTCGGGAATGGAAGAGGGCAAATGTGGTGCCAATCTATAAGGGAGGAAACAAGGAAGAACCCCTGAATTATAGACCAGTGTCCCTAACCAGCATGGTTGCGAAATTGTGTGAGAGAATCCTGAAAGATAGATGGATAAAATATCTGGAAGAGATGAATATTTTGACTGAAAGTCAGTTTGGATTCAGAAGTGGAAGGTCATGTGTTTCCAACTTGTTGAGCTTCTACTCAAGGGCGATTGACGTGCTACAGGAGAGAGACGGTTGGGTGGATTGTGTGTACTTAGATCTGGAGAAGGCCTTCGACAAAGTACCCCACAAGAGACTATTATGGAAATTAGAGCATATAGGAGGACTGAAGGGAAGCCTCCTGGAATGGATGAGAGACTTTTTGAGTGACAGACAAATGAGGACAGTAATAAAGGACAGGACATCTGGATGGAGGGAAGTAACAAGTGGTGTCCCACAGGGCTCGGTGTTGGCACCAGTAATGTTCTTGATTTATGTAAATGACATGGTAGATGGAGTGAACAGCTATGCAAGCCTGTTTGCTGATGATGCAAAGATCTTGAGAAAGGTAGAGGTTGAAGAGGACTGTAAAATGCTACAGGAGGATCTGGATAGGATATATGATTGGAGCCGGATGTGGGAAATGAAATTCAACGCAAAAAAATGTAAAATATTGGAAATGGGTAAAAGTACCAAGAGGCCATCATTGAATTATTTGATGGGTAATGAACCAATTAGAAAAGCGAGAGAAGAGAAAGATTTGGGAGTGCTGGTCCAGGATAGTTTGTCACCTGAAAAGCACATAAATAAGATAGTGAGAGAGACATATAAACTCTTGACCAATATAAGAGTGGCATTTCATTACATGGATGAGGAGATGATAAAAAAATTGATAGTGGCCATGATCCGGCCCAGGTTAGAATATGCAGCAGTAGTGTGGTCCCCACACAAAAAGAAAGATATAACCAAGATTGAGAGAATACAAAGAACAGCAACCAAGATGGTCCCTAGTCTGGCAGATTTGCCATACAGAGAGAGGCTGGAAAGGTTGGATTTGCCCTCCTTAGAGGAAAGGAGAGAGAGGGGTGACATGATTGCAGTGTTCAGGACCATGATAGGAGTAGATAAAATTGACAGAGAAAATCTGTTTGTGTGGGATGAGAGAGCAACAAGAGGACACGGAATGAAACTAAAGAAGCCAAGCTGCTCAAAGGACATCAAGAAATTTAGTTTTCCGTATAGATGTATAGACCTGTGGAATAGCCTGGACAAAGAGATCGTCCGGTCTAAAAACTTAAATGAGTTTAAGGCAAAATTTGACTTATTGAGAAACAGAGACGGGACCCCACGAGCGTAGCTCATTTCCTGTATATCACAATTAGGTAAACACAATTAGGTAAACACACACACACACACACACACACACACACACACACACACACACAAAATCCTTTGTGAAACATACAATACATCAATGTCATTTAAACAACACATCAGAAACATTAAAGATAAATTAACACCAAGACTCAGTGCCTTGAGGTCACTTGCCCATACAACATTTGGACACAACAGAGAAACCACCACCACAGTATACAAACAATATATACATTCAGTGATGAATTATGCAAGCCCTGCTTGGGCTTCTAACCTCACTAAAACATACTACAACACTCTACAGACCATACAGAACAAGGCCCTAAAAATAATCACAGGCTGCACAGATACTACACCCACAGACCATCTATATCAAGAAACCAGTCCTTAAAGTCAAGGATCATCTAGACATGAGAGACACCCAAATTCTCGCTGCAGCATCCACAAACCCACAACACCTACTGCACTACATGGCAACACATCCACACACACCAAGGAACATCAAAACAACTCTCAGCACACAATATCATACTGTCATCTCTTCCCCCTTGCCTGCCTCAGACCAGCTTCCAGAAGCATATCCATACTCATATCGCTCGCCACTCCATTCAGTCACTTAAAGACAACACACAGCTGCATGCACGGCCTCCTGATATCCACCCTTCTTAATCCTATCTCGCTCATGAGGACAGGGTCTACCTGGCCAGGCTGAGATGTGGGCATCATCCAGCCCTCTTAAGTTATCAGAAGAGGCTGGATGACTCACTGATGCCTGTCTAGGGTGTTACACAGCACCCCATGCTATTAAACACATTATGGAAGACTTCATTGCACACATTCACCTATGACAACAACACAACATTCATTCCTTGAGAGCTCTGTGGGAAATCCAGTATCAGCTGTGGCCTTCCTTAGGGACTCGGGACTGTTTGGCCTAGGGAACAACTACTACTACTGCTGCTACTACCTCTTGGCTCTCCATCCTACCTCACATTTTGCAAGCGTTGTTGAGAGTGATTTCTGTATAATGCACCTAAAAGAAAGTTAATTGATTAGAAGGCAGAGGGGAGTGCTCAGATGGTGCAGTATGGTTTTAACCCCTAAACTGCAGGGTTGTGTGATGCGGTCCTGGCACTTCCAGCCGGTAGCAATTCGTGCTCTGACTTATTTTTGTAAAATATAGGCCCAAACTAGGTTGAGTGATAGAAATAGCACTCAGGACTCTCCAACATTTTTTCATATATATTTATATTTTGACGGCCCCAACTAATTAAAAAGAAAACAGAGGCACCCAACTGATGGCCCACAGCTCGAGCCATCACCACCGAGCATCACGAAAGTGATGGCCTGTGGTTAAAGAGAGGGTATATGTGGGTAAGTTTGAAGATGGGAGGAGGCAGGTGGGTTAGGAAGGTGGTTGAATATGATTAATGATTGAGTGTTAGAAATTGAGATATGGAAGTTGAGGAACCATAAGAACTGACAAAAGATTTAGATAAGTCAATGAAATGTGTGTGGAAATGACCATAACAAGGGTTGCACCCGTTTTGAAACTTGGTAGTTGATAGAATGGCCATCCCACAAGTATTTGTAAGCTGATGTAAACAGGAAAATTGGAAAGGTGTGTGTGTGAGAGAGAGAGAGAGAGAGACAGAGAGAGAGAGAGAGAGAGAGACTGACAGACAGACAGAGAGGTGGAGCCAGTATTTTAAAAACTTGAATAATAAATAAAATGTGTGATCTGTTTCACAGGTTACTGTTGATAAGTCTCCTGCTTTTTTTTTTGTTTTTTAACAGAACAGAGGAGGGAAAAACATATGAATAAAAAAAAAAAATCCATACACCAGATTACTGGTGTCCTCCATTCATGAAATATCTGTAACAGTTGGACTTGAACAGCTGTAGGTTGAAGTTTGGAGGGAAACAATTCTGGGGAAGCGAGTTCCAGAGAGATGCAGTTCGGGGAATAAAAAAATTCTGATAGGCGGAAGTTCTGCATTATGGCTGTGTGACATTCCAGTCATGAGCGCTGCCAGATGCCCGTGTAGCACGAGGGAAGGCATGGAGAGGTGGCACAATGATGCAACTTCGTCTGAGCATTTGCCATAAAAATATCTGTAAAATAATGCAAGGGAGGCAACATTTCTTCTTACTTGTAGGGGAGGTAAATTATTTGTAATGGCAGGGTTATTAATAAGTCCAACAGCTTTCTTCTGAATTTTGTCTAGTTGTTTTAATGCAACCTCTCCACATCCATTCCACAAGGATGAGCAATGTTCAAGCTGAGAGTGCACATGACTCTTGTAAATTATAGCTATCTGCTCGTCAGTGAAAAAGTTACGGACTCTGTATAACAATCCAAGTTTCTTTGAGGTGGTTTTAGCAAGTGATCTGACACGAGAGTTCCAGCTGAGGGCACTGTTAAGTGAGACGCCGAGAATTTCAGTACTTTTGGAGACGGGAATATTAGTGGCATTGAAGGTAATATATGAATCAGGCAATATCTGTGCACTAGTAAATTATATATACTGTATTTGGTTTTACTAGCATTAAATGAGACAAGGTTGGTTTGACCCCATTCACTGATCATAGATAAGTCATGATTTATGGAGATGGCTGTGCTGAATTGAGAATTGGAGATATCAGACTTTGTAAATGGGTGTCTGAGTGTATATGAACTGTGAATTGTTGAGTCATCTGCATATGCATGGATAAGATTGTAGGTGACAGATAAGAGATCATTAATATGAACCAGGAACAGGGTTGGTGCCAGAACTGATCCCTGTGGCACGCCAGCATTAACTGAGTGGAATTTGGAATATACATCATCTACTTTTACTCTTATTTTTATGTCGCTGAAGCAGAGGAACAAAAGACATTAGTCCATAGCAAGGGAGTTTGGACAGCAGGGAACAATGCCATACTCTGTCGAAAGCCTTTGAAATATCAACGGCTACTGCATGAGTTTCTCCATATAGGTTGATTGATTGATGGATGGTATGAGTGAGGAGATTGCATATGTCAATGGTGGATCTTTCGTGGCAAAAACCATATTGTTTATTGCTAATTAAGTTGTTGGGTTCAAGGTGTTTAACTATGTGCTTGTTGATTAAAATTTCAAATACTTTGCCAAGAGAAGATGTGACAGCTATTGGTCTGTAATCAGAGGAGTTAGAGGAATTTCCTTTCTTTGGAATTGGATGGATATTGGCTTCTTTCCATGAATTAGGGAATGAAGAAGTACGTAGGCATAGTCTGAATAGTTTAGCAAGAACAGGTGCAAGTTCTGGGGAACACTTTTTCAAAGCAATTGGAGGAATTCCATCTGGGCCTGGAGCTTTGTTGGTAGGTAAATTGTCTAGGATGGACTTTACATATCCTGTTTGTATATTAAGAGGAACCGTTTCAGGAGAGTCAGGTTTTAGTACTGGGACGTTCTGACTGACTTCCTCTAAGGTATAATTTCTGGCAAATGTACTAGCAGAGATATTTGCTTTCCTATGTGGGTCATTTGTAATGTTGTCATCTGAAGATTTTAGTGGAGGAATGGATGATGACTTGTTAAAGTTATTATTGAAAGAATTACAAGTTGACCAGAATATTCTATTGTCATTTGGGTTGTTAAGTGGTTCTGATGCTTGATTATCAAGAAAGTTTTATTTTGCAAGATTTATTACAGCTTTTGCATGGTTTCTAGTAATTTTAAATTGACAGAGTGAGTCAGATGTTTTTTATTTTAAATAAGTGTTATATGCTAATGACTTTTGGGCTGTTGCTCTTGCACAGTTATCAAACCATTTTGGAGAGTTTGATCTTTTAGTGAACTGTTGACTTGGTATGAACAAATCCATACCAGCTAGTATTAAATCACTTATATGGGACTGGGTAGAACTGGCATCACTAGAGAAGAAAGACTGCCACGGAATGTCAGCTGGATAATTTGTAAATCCATCTCAGTTTGCCCTGTCAAAGTGGCATTGGGTCACCCTGACATGTTCAAAACTGGAAGGTTTTGAGACTTTGATGAGATTGTGGTCAGAGGATCCAAGTGGTGACAGTACCTCTATCCTGTATTGATCTGGATTATTTGTCAGGAATAGAGCCAAGAGATGGGCATTATGGTCAGGATTATCTGATATTCTTGTTGGTTGCTTTACCAGCTGCATGAGATTAAACAGTTGTACAAACAGCTCACACTCTAGACCAGCATCGTCAGTCCTGGCAGAATGCAATAACCATTCAACATTATGTTCGTTAAAATCACCCAAAATGGTAATTTCGGTACTAAGTGCAAGGTTGAGGTTACTCAACTGTGTGGATATTGAATCACATACTCTGGGTTATGAAGAGGCACTGGAGGAGCAATAAACTACACAGATATATTTGGTAATATTTAGATAATTTAGTTTGTACAATGAGTAATCAAAATTGGATGAAATGAAGTTTAAGATAGTATCAACTGCATATTGAGATTTGATATAACAACAGGTGCCGCCCTTGTTACAGAAGTTTGTGAAAAGATGGTAACCGGGAAAACAAAACTGGGATATTTCAGTAAAGGGTGAGATTTGTAGTTCTGTGAGGAATAGGGCCAGAGGGGATATGGACTGTAGGAAAAATTAACTGAATTTAGGTTAGTCCAAAGGCCACGGATATTGGTAAAGCATAAGGCTGCACCTTCACTTTTCCGCTGATGAGCAAGATTGGAAATTGCAACAGTCATTGCCGGCAATTCACTCCATCTTATTTATTTATTTGTTTTTTTATTAACGAGAATTAGGGTTATGGTATTGAGAATTATATATTGTTTCAGTGATGAGGCTGTGTGTGTTGATATGGATGAATGCCTTGGCCACCCTTGTGCTGCTGATCAGTTATGTACCAACACTGAAGGGTCTTATATGTGCACATCTCTTACCTTCACCGCCATATCTACTACCACCGGTACCACTACAACCACCATATCCCCTAGTCCCTGCCCTCCTGGATTTGAGAGGAGTTTGGACACTTCTCAGTGTGAAGGTAGGAGTCTGTTTAGTTGTTATAATGGTCATCCCTTATTTGCAGATGGGTCATCTCAAATGCCATGTACAGTACTGTACTTCTGGGTGCCTTTATGTACCTTTCATAAATTTATTGCTTTTTTAGTCAAGAGCCATCCAAGTGTGCACTTTGTTGTGTATCATGAAGGTTAGTCAGTAGTATCTCTCACTCTACCTCATATCTCTCCTTTTGACGTCTTGCTAAAAACCTCTCATGTAACTTGACTTCCCTATCGTACCCTTTCCCCCCTCCGTCTGTGTTGCTGTTTCCTCCCTTGACAAAGCTAAATGTTTTGGCCAGACCTTTGCCTCTCTCTCTCTCTCTCTCTCTCTCTCATCTGATTTACACTCTGCCCTCTCTAGCTTTATTTGAAAAACTAAAAAAGCATAAACTGCTGATGAGGTCTCTCCTGTTATCCTCAAGAACTGTGTTTCTGTGCTGACACTCTACTTAGGCAAACTCCTTCACCTTTGTCTTTCAGCTTGCAACCTCTCATCTAACTGGAAGGCAGCTTTCATTCAACCTGTCCCCCCAAAAAATTGACTAGTCTCAACCCTCTGACTGTTACCCAGTTGCTGTACTATTGTGTATATTCCAGTTTCCAGCTTCCTTTCTGGTTGCTCTGTTGCTGCTGTTAGATGGTCACTTTTTTCATCTAGCCTTAAGCCATCAGTAGTAGTGTTCCACAGGGTTCTGTCTTTTCACCAATTCTTTTTCATATTCATCAGCGATATGAGCTGCACTTCCTGCCTTATTAACTCTTAGACATCTTTTGTGTTTGACTTGTGTGCTATTTTTGATGTAGGTGAAAGAAACCTTGTTATTTTTTGTGCATCAAAAGCTCAATATCTCCATCCTGCAACCTGACGAAATTTTTCACAAGAATACCCTTAAATATTCTGTAGTACTTAACCCAGCCTGTCATCCTTTGTCAATCTCCTTGTGATTGATCTCTTGTTTAATGGTAAAGTTACATTACTTCTTCTGCAAAATTAACTTTCAGGAAATTGGGTATGCTGGGCTGCTGGACTGTTTCCATGTCTTTTATATTCTGTGCGGTTGCTAACTTTGTACAAAGGCCTAATTCACCCATGTTTGGAGCACCGTTTTCATGTGCAAGGCTCACCACACGTAGTACAGTGATCGTATGGTTATCACACACTTGGTTATAGCAGTTTTTGTTGTCACTCCTAGATGAAAATATGCACTCTTGTGGGGATCACGTATAATTTGGATAAAAAACTTTGTTATCATGCATTAGAGCTGGTTTCTTCCGATGATGATGCAGAATCTGTGGTTTCTGATGGCTTTGAGGGATTTAAAAGTTCATTCCCTACACGAGGAGTTATTCCCAGGTGGTGGATACTACAAATTCTCCACCCCCTAGCCTTAGAACTCCTTACCACAAGTCCATCTCTGACTTCTATATTATTTTCTGTTAGCCTAGCCATGCCTGTGTGTGTTTCTGACACTTATCATAATGGTGTGTGTGGTTTTAGTGGGTCTGAATTGTTGTAAAAGGAAGATTTGGGTTTACAAGTGCATGCCTGGTACCATTAAGATAAATCCCATAGCTTCTGTGCTTTCACTGTCCCACAATTTTGGTATCTTGCACCAGGCTTGGTACCAATTGTGCGTGATAACCAAGGAATCACTGTACAGTGGATCCTCAGTAAACGAAAACTCGATAAACGAAAATTCGATGTTGCAAAAGCAGTGAATCACAAATTCCACTATACGAAAGGTATCTGTCTCGATGATACGAAAAGCGAAGCAAAAAGAAATACAAAAAATTCAAAATGGGCATGCTGCACAGCGGCGCACTCGTTTGCAGCGAGGCTGTCACAACAATAACAAGACAATTCACCATCAGGACTTTTCGGCGTCAGGATGATTCCCCGTCATTTATTTACATATCAGTTAATTTAGCATTTATATTAGTTTTCGAGTTATATGAGTTATAAAGCTGTTGGTGGTTTATTCTTTTTATAATAAATGTAAAATATGGCATCAAATAGTTGGTATTAACGGAAAATATATAAATATATTGAAACGTGAATCAGGTGATGTATGCCCCACATGCCATTGTCTAGGCAACTCACCTGTTACCAGTGACCTGGCCAGTAATGACATGTCGTGCTACAGTATGAAATTCAAGGCCAGAGTGATTCCCCAATCGATGACAGTGTGGAGGACAAAGTTTATGTGGCGTTAGAGGAAGAAACAGTCAGAAATGATGATCAGGTAATGTTGCCAAGAAAGGTGCAGTATGTTGATGTGTTTGGTGATGAAACAGTGCTTATATTGCCTATATTACTGTGTGAGAACCAATGTACTCTTGTGCTACTGTACATATAAATTCATACCGAATAAATAGATAACAATTATAAGTGGCTTGGAATAGTTACCCTCCCATGGATCACGTTTTCTCAGGAAACACAGACATGAGGGTATTCTTACCTGTAGCAGCATTTTAAAGGTCAGATAAGTGATTTCTCAATGAATTTTTGATGTTTCTAAAAAAAGCATCAGTTTTAGGGGGTGGGGGGAAAAAAAAAAAAAATGCTGGACTGGGGGAGGTTATTGGTTAAGAATCTGTCAGGATGGGCCAAGTTAACATAAGGCTACATATGAGACATTGGCATTTATATAAATATTAAGAACTTCAAGTGAACGATGAACATGCTTAAAAATTATACGAATAATCTTCATATTACATCTACATTCTCAGCTAATCAATCAGTCTCATCCTGCTGCATCCAAAAGTTACAATAAAAATTACTGAAGATAGCTATGGGAGATGCCAGATTATAATTCAAAGTTGACAGCAGTGAGGCAGAAACAAAATTATTGACTGCAAGTGCAAATTATAACCTAATATCCAAATGTACGCTATTCAATGAACATAGGTCTTGATAGCTCCTCATGAAATTAGTTATTATAGTATTAATCAATTAATATTAAGTATATTTATAGAATGACGGAATTGTCCATGTTTTGAGAGGGAATTATCTGATGACGAATTGACTTCATTTCTTTTCGTTTTTGAAGGCTGCAACATGCTTGCATGCGTCGGCCTTTTTGGATTGGAGCGTGTAGCATTTTATGACCGGATGCCCTTCCTGATGTCTACCAATGACCCTTGGGTGGATTCGATCCTCCGACCCTACGGCCAGAGCGGAGCGCTCTAACCCACTGAGCCACGGCTGCTACTTCGCGGTGAATTTTCACGGAACCAGTCCATGTCCCTCCTCGCAGCTTTGCTGCACTTGAGGATATTTTCACAGCTCTACACATTTTCGTACTGTTT
The DNA here is from genome assembly GCA_018397915.1 of Birgus latro. Taxonomy (NCBI): domain Eukaryota; kingdom Metazoa; phylum Arthropoda; class Malacostraca; order Decapoda; family Coenobitidae; genus Birgus; species Birgus latro. The sequence continues at coordinate 54,262 of JAGKTI010000162.1, forward strand.
AGACATGCCTCCCATGTGCCCTGCTTCATCTCCTAGATCGGGGGAGCCCTCTGCAAAGAAGCAGCAGCACCGTACTCTAACTCTGGAGAGGAAATTGGAACTTACGCCATGAGGAGGGGCAGGGAGTCTCGGAGATTGGGTGTACTTTAGGCCTTGCAGCTTCTATCGTTGGGACTGTGACCAAGAAAAAGGAGATGTACAAGAAAATGGCCACTTCATTCTCTACAGGTATTACTTAATTCTACAGTTATTGCATACTTCAAAATAGGAGATATAAAGTTTAGGTGAGAGGTCCGAGGGGGTCTTCGAACGCGTCCCCGCCTTTTTAGTTATATTTCAATGGGGAAAATTGCTCCGATATACAAAATTTCGCTTTACGGTCCCTATCCCTTTCGTATATCGAGGACCCACTGTACTTCTAAAAAGGATGGTGGCCAAGGCCTTTCACCCCATCAATTTGCCATGTGTTATTGATGCATCTGAAGCCCTCCATTGTAGTTTTGCTTTGCTTTCCTCTGCTGTCTCTGTTTCACATACTTCTGCTCTTCTGAATTGACTGCTTGCATCCCTTCCAAGTAATGGCAGGTGTTAGTACTGTAAAGTGGCAGGCAGAAGCTGATCAATATTGGTATCTGTATCGGATAGGAAAAACTATACAGTGATCAGACTCGTACTGGAATCGGCTGAGTAACAATAAAAAATAAATTTTTGTTTTACTCTGTGTCCTTAGACTTCTGTAAGTCTTTCAGCACTTATTGCCCTACCTTTTTAGGTGCGAATTAAGGCTGGGATTATAATTATTTTCTAAAAAATACAGCTGTGTCCTACATTTTGTTCATTGTCATAAATGGTAAAAATCTATCTATCTATCTATTGCCAGACGCCTCAATCCTGCACGGGGTGGCCACAAACAAATCGCCATGTCACTCTGTCCCCTGCCATTTCACTACCATGCTCCCAGTTCACACCTCCCTCTCTCATATACCTCTCCACTCCATCCCTCCATCTCATCCTCGGCCTCCCCCTCCCTCTCACCCCCTCCACCTCACTCACATACAATTTCCTCGTCAGTCTTTCACTCTCCATCCTCTCCACATGCCCAAACCACCTTAACGTGTTTCTCCTAACGCTTCCCATCACGTCCTCAACCATACCACAACGCTCCTTCACTTCCTCATTTGATAGTCTGTCTCACCATGTGACTCCACATGCTCCTCTCAAATAACTCATTTCCACTGCTCTCACTTCTGACTTCTGTCCTTCCAACAGGGTCCAAGCTTCACGTCCATATGTTAGAGTTGGTATCACAATACTGTCATGTAACAACTTTTTCACTTCCATGCTCACCTCCCTGTTTCTTATCACTGCTTTCAACGAACCAGCAACTTTCCTTCCCTGCTGCACCCTTTCGAGCACTTCACCCTCCAGACTTCTATCCTTACTCATCACACTGCCCAAGTACTTAAATTCACTCACATTCTCCATTTCCTTCCCATCCAATCTCACTGTACATACACTGGCTTCACTTCTCTCGAAGACCATCACTTTACTCTTCCCTACATTCACCTTTAGATTCCGTGTCTTACACACTTGTCGTGCCCCACTTGCTTACTCTACTCTTTATCTTAAGTTTCATTTGGTAGCGCTGGACAGGCACAAGTGGGGAACCCGACATAACAACACATCAAGTAATCACAAGTCCATTTAAGGCCGGCGTTATGTGGGAGCGTCTCTTTCCTTATTAAGAGGAAGGGATTCTAGGGTTACTCAAACTAATTTTCTCCTTTGTGTTTAACAAACAAATTATGTACAATTTATACACTAAGTCAAAACAATCAACTGATTTGGTCCACTCTATGAACTCCAGTTATACATCTACTTTATGATCTTACTCTACAATAAAACTATTAAATCATGCCACCTTACAATGGTAATCAACAGTACAACTAAGTTCCATTAAACAAGTAACAGTTCACGAATATTATTACTCGTCACTGAAGTTAATACTCTCTCGTACTAAAATAAAGCCCAGAGTAATATGGTTAAATACAAGGTAATACTAAAGGTAATATTCTCTTACACATAGGGTAATACTAAGAACAATACTCTAGCACACTATNGTTCTCTAACAAGAAAATCTACTCACTGATACCGTAGAGTACCAAGACATCACCAGTCTCATCGTCGTGGTAGGGTGCTCAGGCGGCCTTCTAGCTAAGATCTTCCCCGGGTCCTTCTTGACTCTTTGCCCTCTCCGCTTCTTCTGACTTCCAGCCTTCTGCTTCTCCCTCAGGAAAAGTACAGAGGCCGGAAATAGGCGTGTACTCTACATATCCTTCGTTCACTTCTTCTCAGTGTTCTTAGTCGGGTCTGGTCCGCAACATTTTGAAATAATGTCCATTATATAACGTTAATTCACCTAAACATTGCTTTCTTCTCTTATCTCTATATATATTAGGATACATACTACTCCATTAGGCCACACCCAGCTCGTCCTTCTGGAGCACATAAATTTAATTTAGTGTAGACAGTACAGGGCTATGAAAGTAACCATGTGCCTCGGCACTTCCTCTAATTATTCTCATTGTTCATTCACTTTTCGTTTTTCATTCTTCACCATTCACTGATCTGCGGCTTCTTCCATCTTTTCAAGGTGCCGCAGGTAACTATATTTGTCGCGTAACGTTTTTTGATATCCTTTATCCCTTACTGACTGTTGTGGATGACGTGGTTGTGGTATGGGTGGTTGTGGTCGGATGGTGGGTGAGTCAGTCGTAGCCACATGTGTTGTGTTCTCACCGAATGCCTGGTGTAAGTCATCATCACCATCATCAGCGTCGTCAGCATTATCGTTGTCTTCCGTATGGCTGTAGTTGTTGCCGCAGCTTGCCGTGTGGCGACACACTGCCCCAAACTCATCTACCAAGCCTTGTAGCTCCCCTTCGTCTTCGCTCAACAACACAGTATCATCTGAAAACAACAGTACAGGGAGTTTCCAAACACTGCCCTCTCTCACTAGGGTTGCTCCAACATCCACTGCCTGACTGTATCTAATTTTATAACCCCATCCATGTACAGATTGAACAACCATGGAGACATGACATCCTTGTTTCATTCCAACCTTCAAATGGAAAGATTCACTCAGTTTGCCATCCACATGCACTGCAGCCTTAGCACCCTCATACATACTCTTCACTGCCTTCAGCAACTTCCCATCCACTCCATATATTCTTAATACCTTCCACAAACCTTGTCTATCCACCCTGTCATATGCTTTCTCCAGATCCATGAAGGCTGAATACAACTTCTTGCCCTTCTCTAGAAACTTTTCCACGAAGGAGCTAAGAATGAATATCTGGTCTACACAACCTCTTCCCTTCCTAAAACCTCCTTGTTCTTTTCCAACTAATTTCTCTGTAATTTCCCTAACTCTGTCAATAAGTATCCTACCATATACTTTTCCTATTACACTGAGAAGGCAAATGCTCCTATGATTACCACACACTGCTATTTCCCCGTTTCCTTTGTACAGAGGAATAATTTTACCTGACTTCCAATCCTCCGGGACTCTACCCTCCTCCCATGCCAATCTGCATACCTTCCACATCCATTCTATTACTATCTCTCCCCCATGCTTCAGCATTTCACCACACACTCCATCAATTCCTTGGGCTTTCCCCATTTTAACTTTCTTCATTGCTTCCACCACTTCCATCCTACTGATTTCTTCCTCTCTTCTCATAACTCTCCTTCTCCTTGCCATTCCCCACCCACTTGTACTTGTATTACTTTCATTCTCTATGTTCAACAGTTTTTCTCCCTTCTCCACTAGTAATCTACCATTTTTATCTTTCACACCCCCATCGACTTCGTTGGGACCCTGTCTAGCTCTCTTTACCTCCTTCCAGAACATTTTCTTACATTCCCTCCACTTTGCACTCAAATTCCTTCCAAATTCCTCATCCACTCTCTTCTTACTCTCTCTTACTAATCTTTTCACCTAACTAAAAGATGCAGAATATTTGACTCCTCTAAATTATATGTAATGTCAAAGTGTATACAGTAAGACCTCACTATAACGGACTAATTGGGGCCCAAGCCAGTCCGAAAAATGCGAAATTCCGATAAAAACGACATCCGGACTTACCCCTGCTAATCCGGACTTTTTCCGATATATCAGACATTAGTCCGGATTGCATCAGTGGTTTTCACCACCATTGCAGTATTGTACTGTGTTATACTTTCACTACATTAATCAAATGGTATGATAATACTGTACTGTGCACTGAAAAACATGTCTTTTTCTTGTCTTATTGTGGTGAACATAGCTGAAGTTGTCAGGCAGTCCGGACTGCTTTCTGGCTTTATCGGACTTTTTCCGATATATAGGAGTTTATTCCGGTAGCTCCTCGAGTCCGTTAAAAGTGAATTCCGGTCTATTGAAGTCCGTTATATCGAGGTTTTACTGTATGTGTGTGTTGTATGCATTTGTTCATTTCTTTCCTGAGAATAGCAATAGATATTGACCTAATTCTTTTTGCATTAGGTTGGGGTAAGTCCAGAGAGTGTCAGAAAAATACCAAAAAAACATTTTGGTGATCGCACGTGATGCGATGTTGCGAAATTATCAGAATTTGTGACACAAAAATGTCTTTCTGCGTTTGTTCATTTCTGTCACAAGAACAGTAGTAGATATACCCTCATGGGAGTAGGGGGGCTTCAGGAATACTCCCCCAGTATCCCTGCTTGTCATATGAGGCGACTAAAAGGGTTGTTAGTGGGTTAGTGCCCCACCCCATAAAAAGAACCAACTAAACAAGCGAATAAAGTTCCTCGGACCAGGACGGACCATACATTGACGACTAAGGAGCGGACAAAGGACATTCTGAGGTGGGGACATGAGAGGAGTGAATGATGAAGTGAAAGAGAGAGAGATTGTTCAGGTGCTTGAGGATGCAAGAGTGGATGTATGTGGATTGACTGAAATTAAATGGAAAGGTGAAAGGGTAAGAGAATGGGAATACGGTTTAGGAATATGTGCAGGAGTTAATGAGAATGAGAAAGCAAGAGAGGGAGTATGTCTGATGATAAGCAAGAAGTGGAAGGAGAATATAAGAAGGTATGGAACAGTGGGTGCAAGGATTGTATGGGTGAGGATGAAAGTAGGTATACAAGCTTGGGCAATTGTATGTGCATATTCGCCGACAGAGGACCGAGTGGCAAGAGTGAAAGATGAGTTTTGGGCAAGTGTAGAAGCATGTATGGACAAGTTTGAGAGGAGTGGGAGAGTGTTTTTGATTGGAGACATGAATGGCAAAGTTGGGAATGTACAAGTGGATGGAGTGGTTGGTCAGTGGGGTGTTCCAGCTGAGGTGTATGAGAATGGTAGTGCCTTGGTGGACTTCTGTGCTGGTAAGGGGTTGGCAATAGCCAAGACCTACTTTCGGCACAAGATGATCCGCAGGTATACATGGAGAGTCATGAGGAGGATGGATGGTGAACTTGTAGAATGAAAGGCAATGATAGATTCCATGTGTGTGGATGAGCGAATGAGGAGACAAGTGTTGGATGCAAGAGTGTGGAGAGGGTGGGGGAATGGAATCAAAGAAAGTGGATGAAGAGACCAAGGGGAAGACAGGAGGAAATAGCTTCTGTGAGAAGAGTGGAGAAGTTACAAGATAGTGAAGAAATGGCAGAGTATAAGAGCATAGTGGAAGAAAGCTTGGTAAGGTATGAGTTAGAGCAGATGGAAGGGGTGGAAGTTGTAAGATTTTCACGGGAGATATACATGCAGTGTGTGAGGTGGTTTGTGGAGTGAGGAGGAGATGCAGGGGTGAGCAAGGGACAGCATGGTGGAATGATGAGGTGAAACGAGCTGTCGAACAAAAGAAGAAGGCATATAATGAATGGCTAGCGAGCAGAGGTAGGGGAGAAGATGAGAGAGAGAAGAGAGAGGTAAATGTGAGGTGGAGAAGAGAGGTGAAGAGATTGGTGAAGGAGAGTAAGAAGAAAGTGGATGAGGAGTTTGGGAGGAATCTGAGTGTAAAATAGAGGGAGACTAAGAAATTGTTTTGGAAGGATGTAAAGAAAGTAAGACAGTGTGAAAGGGGATATAGTAGGGGAGTGAAAGATGGGAATAATAGATTGCTGGTGGAGAAGAGAGAGAAATTGAGGAGATGGAAAGAGCACTTTGAGAATTTGTTGAATGTAGAGAGTGAGAGCAGTGCAAGTATAAGTGATTGGGGAATGGCTGGGAGAGGAAGAGGTGAGAGGAGAGAGGAAGAGATCAGTAGGGCGGAAGTAGTGGAAGGAATGAAGAAGATCAAGATGGGAAAGGCCCTAGGAATTGATGGAGTGTGTGGTGAAATGCTGAAGTATGGGGGTGAGATTGTTGTGGAGTGGATATGGAAGTTGTGTAGATTGGCTTGGGAAGAGGGAAGGGTTCCAGAGGACTGGAAATCAGGTAAAATTGTTCCTTTATATAAAGGAAAAGGGGAGAGAGAAGTATTTGGTAACCACTGGGGTATTTGCCTTCTTAGTGCGACTGGAAAATATATGATAGAATACTAATTGATAGGGTTATAGTGGTCCAAACTTAAGGTGGCGCGTTGGGTGGGGCCGAACTCTGTGCACAATATTTCTAAGTTTCCCAAACCCACGATGTGAAACGGCTGTTATATTTGTAAAAGGCATCGCAAATAAGATAAACACATATGAATACAATTTTAACGTATGTATTATAATACATGGAAGAACAGAAAACTTATTATTCATAAAATATTTATACGGCAATACAGAAACGTGTCATAAATATTTTACATCTGCCTTTACCGTAGTTCCGGGGTGGGTAATAATATCACAGTTATGATTATAAGATAATGTGCAGGAATATAAGTAAAAATATTTCAATTTCTTAGTAAAAAAATAAATAAATAAACGTGTCCGGCAACACACAGACCCAGTCTCAGCTGGGGAAAGCTTCCTTGTGTCACTCTCATTTGTGACCACTGCTAATATAACCCAGTTGAACTGATTTGGGCACAGGTTAAAGGCTGTGTCCAAAAGGAATACATTCAGGATGGCAGATTTGAAGCCACTCCTCCATGAATCAATTATCAACATTACAACAGAGAACTGGGAGGATGCTGTCAGGCTTGCTGAAAAACTGCAAGATGATGATGCAAAGAGAGATGTGGTGATTGACCATTTCCTTGATTCTTTCATTGTCACTCACTCTGATGAGGAATCAGCATAACTCTTCTGTGAGAGATAGAGGAATAGGCCTATTGGGGACACCTTAAAAAAAAAAAAAA